>MNCI01003240.1:743862-771076 GCA_015680685.1 Gnetum montanum
CAAATGAGGATTTTGGAAAATATCATATTTTCATTAAACTTCCTCAAAGCTTTATTCTATTTTCTTTCCTATGTAAATGAGGGCTTTTCTATTATTTACTAGACTCTTATTTGAAATTTTCTATTTAATGAGCAATGGCTACCTCCTACACCCAACCATACAAATTACAAGCATTCACACACAATCTGATCAAATTCCATGGATGGGACTAGTTTGGCATTTAGATTGTTAAGTGTTATTCATAGGACATTGTCTTACCATTTGGACTAGTGGTAGTTTTGTCACATATAGTTTAGTACAAAGTGAGGCATATGATTACTGATGTTGTTTAGGCCTTATGCTACTCTTAACAATAATAGAGAAATGAGTTATTTAATCTAATTACAACAAACAGATAAAGTCTAAACTAGCCTATGGGTGATGAGTGTCTATTCCTATCTTGTCATGCACATCCTAAACCCACATGTCCACTACTGGAATTACCAAGCATTATGCTACTCAGTGAACCAAGCAATAACATTGCTGAGATTACCAAGTGAACACGTGTTTATGCTTGAAACTAGTCACACTCATTTTGCCAATTGAATAATGTGTCTAGAAACATAAATATTAACTAAGTGCTTGAAGAGAAAATTGCATGGAAAGTAAGTGCATTGAAAGTAAATCTAATCTATTCCAAGTGTTGTAAGGCTTATCAAGAAGCTTGTCTTTATTTTCATTTACACCGAAGTGTCCAAGTACATCAATGCTTGAATAAAGATCCATACACTTCTCAACTCCTAATGCAGGCACTTAAGAAAATATTCTAACTCTCAAAAGAACAAATTGCAAGAGCTCTGCTATGCTACTAATGAATCAATGCCTTAGATATAGTACATGCATGCATTTATATAAGCAATACTAGAGACTCCATTGATGTGTATGCATTGATGCAGTGAATCATGCATCGATGGACATGCGTCAACATAATTACATCTATGGGTACATGTCAACTAGATCCTACTAATGATGACTCATCATACCTCCACAACTAAATGAAAACTTTTCCTTGAGTGAACAAAAGGAGGAACAAGCTTCTTACAAAATTTTGGGAAGGTATGGGATTATTGATTTACTGATTAGCATACATACTAACTCAAACTAAAGCTAAGTGCCCAAGTATATAAATTTACAACTTTTACAAAAATAAGTGTTCATGACAACAAAATTGAACACCATTACAAAAATTGACATCAAAACCCCTCTAGTGGCTTGAAGACAAGGAGAAAATAAAATGGTCATAAGTAGTGGAGGCTCTTAAGATACCAAAGGATCTTCTCCTACCTTTGGTGCATGTAGTGGTTGTGGTTGAGGCTGTAGTTGTTGTTATCTTGCTATAGCTACAACTGCTAGTGGAAGACAGAAAGCATCCAACAATGATTTTATCTTCTCCTCCTTACTTTGGGGATCATACACAGTCCACGTAGCATCACCAATGTGGGCTAGTATGTGAACATACCATGGATAGGGCATTGCAAGGAACAACTCCTTCATGTTGATAAGCCAGGTTGCAAATTGTTTGCATTCAATATCGAACACCTTGACAACATTCTATAGCTTCTAGTAGTCATTCATTCTATAGGACACATTCTCAACTATTGATCTTTGGTCAGTGAATTGTGTTCTAAGAATTTCAAATTTAACATTAGTAGTTTCTAACTTTTCCTTTATCTCCTTGTGATGCTTGAACTCAACCTTGTATAGAAGGTACAAGCTGGCCACCTATTTCTCTAGTTCTAACCTCGGCCTCCCAATAGTTAACATTGCCAAGTTCTCATAGGAAAGGTTGGTGAGCTCCATGTACTCTACCATCTCTTTGATTTGTAACTCCTTGAGTCATATTTCTACCTTGTAATACACATTTAACTCATTGAAGATGGGCTGCAACACGTCACCTCCTTGTTGGAGCTACTAGAGGGCCTCATTAACTTTTGCTTTTTTCAATTTGATTTCTTTTTCATTAATTTCCTTTTGAAGTTCAACCTAGTCCTTATAATGGTTCTTGACCCTTTCAAACTTGAGGGTCTCATTCTTCTAGGAAACAACCTCGATTGTTGATTTTTGGTGAAGAGTGCAAACTTCCTTCATCGAGAGATTGCAATTTCCTACTACCAACCTTCTTAAGTCCATGGTTCCTTTGGTAAGATGCCCTTGTTGTTGTCTTAAATATTCAACAATCTAGTCTTTTTGAATCTCAACATTGCACAAGCAATAGTTGTCCTTGGTCAAAACAACATTCTCCTTGCAAATCTCTGATAAGTCCTTCTCTGTTGATGAGCAATGAGGTACCACTACACCCAACCATACGAATCACAAGCATTCATATACAATCTAGCCTAATTTCATGGACTTCATCATTTCTAGTGCACTAGCCCTTTAGGAAGTGAATCTAGCCTTAAGCTTAATTGTTGTCTTCCCAATTACACTTGTGACATTTGTTGGTATGGTTAAGTGTAACTGATGCATTCGATTTATATCATTTTTATGTTTTATACTCAGGAGCTTGAAATGTAGATAAAGAGGGATTTAATTAACTAATCTAAATTAACTAATTAACTAATCATTTAACTAATCCTAACATAATTATTTGTTCCCACTTTCCATACATGTCCTAAACCCATGTATCCACTACTAGATGACCAAACACTACGTTACTGGATGTACCAAGTGATAACACTACTGGGATTACCAAGTGAATATGTGTTATGCTTGAAGTGGTTGTACTTATGTGTGTAACCTATCTAACTTAATTTCTTATTGTTGGCGACCATTTAGGACACGACCTCCAACGATTGTCCTCGAACAGGATTTAGGTGCTTGCTGGTCTCTGGCAACACCAAGGCCCAGATACCTACAAATAGACTCAGTAGTTAATGTAAGTATGTGTGTGTGTTGTTGTGGTGTGTGGTTGTGAAATGGAACGATTGCATTGTGTGTACACTACAAATGACTTATCAATAAGAGATTCAGCCAACTTTGCCAAGTACTGTGAGTTGTTGAGAGTTCCTATTTTGTTTAATTACCTAGTCTATGTGGTCCTTATAATACCTACTTGTAACAAATAAAATTTTGCAAAAAAATTTGAGCACAACTTCGTGAATCTACTTCTAATTTTCCCTAGAGAAAGAGATAGTTCCACAAGAAAACTAGAAATAGAGCAAGATTCAATGGAAATAGACAGAAAAGAAAGAAGATTTGTATAGACCTCAAATATTTGAACAAGGTAAAATGACACGAGTAAACACTTCATAATAAAGCTATCCCAAATTCAATAACTACAAATTGTTCAAACTTCCAAGGCTCAAATAAACAATTTCTTCAAGATAATCCCACTATGTTACCCAAAAATTTGCTGCGTAAACTATCACGTACAAGACTCTATTTTGGCTAGATAACGAATGTCAACAATTGCATTCAATAGAACCTTCAAAAGACTTGACAATTTTTGATTGAAATACCATGGGGATTCACTTTAAAGATAAAAAGAAGCTATTCTGGTCCTATCAAAATACCAAATATTTTCTGAACCCTCTTGACTATTGAATCGTTAAACGGCATGACTACAAGAAGAGGCTTTCTTACAACAATCTCAATAGCGGTTCTTATACATTGCACAATAATCAGATTTATTACTAAAATGCTCTTAAGGCTTTTAAACACAAGCGCTTCTATGGAAAAATTTTAACAGAAATTTTCTATCGGTCAACAAGAACAATAAGAGCAATCTAAAAATCCCAAAATTACTAGCCAAGGATGATACTATCTAAACCACTAGCTAAAAAATTTAAACAAAATAAAAAAACAATAAGCATAACTCATAAGACTATGACAAAGAGGCTGAAATATTTTCTTTAGCAAGCCATCTTACAAGCAATCAATCACAATTCTTCTTTACAAATGCTCTTCTCCCAAGACTCAAAGTGTGTCTCCAAGTGAGAGCCCAAGTATTCCAAAGTGTTATCCCAAGTGTGATCCCAATGTCTTCTCAAAAGTTTGATGATCCCTTTCTTCTTACCCCTGAAGCCTTTTTATAAGATTCAAAGGTAGTTACATATTCAAAAATATCTTACCTAACTTCTCTCCCAAGTAACTTGGCCAACAAGTTAGGAAGTATTAACTTAGGAATTTAGGAAGTTAGGAGAAATATTGCAAATATTGTCTTTGTGAAAAATAACTCCAATAGCTCCGTATAATTGTTATTTTCATTTTAATTTATTTATAATTTTTAAGTTTTGAATACTATTGAAGCCCTAGTAATTTTATGAACAAGGTAATGGTAAAAAGATAATATAATATCCACCTTGGTGTAGACATTGCTGGTAGCGGTAGCTAATCTGTATAAATTTATATAAATAATTTATCTGCACTTTCACCTGTGTAAAATTTGCTACCGAATGTGAAGGCACCAGGCCTGGAACTACTAGCAAATAATTCCAAATTATCCTGCCCTGCCAAAATCATTACCAACTACCACAACGGGAGAAGGCTCTGCCGCTACATCCAACATCATTGTCGTGTGGTGTTCAGTTATTGAAGAGCCAATGGTATGGGCGCATTTGCAGTCACCACCTATATCCAACAGAGAAAGTAGATGCCTTCCTCATCCTTGAGAGCATGGTAGGCAAAGATGGCAACGAACGTGAAGAGATGACCGTAGAAGAACAACCCTAGTTTTGCTGAGTCCTTGGGCTTTCTACCACATTTTATTTTCTTTTGCAACATTTTCTATTGCACGGTGTCATTTTAGAGGCCCCTTCTCCTACCCACTATGACCGCATGTTTCTATCAGTGTACATAGAAAACATCGTGCTGGTGCCGCTGCTGCCCTCTTCATCATTTGGGGCTCCGACGATCACTATTGGCGATGGTAGGCTCACGAGGATTCAAGGTCTGCTTTGTTTTTGAAAATAATCCCTTTTTTTACAAACCCTAGCAACTAAAATTGAAAGAAAATTTGATGTCGATGAAGTAGTTTCGACATGGCAGCCGTGCTAAAGAATGTAGTTTGGTTGGAGATCCAGGGCCATCTAGATTGCAGGATGCTATCACCGGATACCAGATACAGAGTATCGTTTGTGGTGAAATGCACAGAGCTGTTCATAGGGTTGGAGTGCCATGCCTATGAAGTTTTGGCGTAGGCTACCCGATGGGCAACTGCTTGAGCGCGAGCGCATGCTATAGCAACCGCGTAGATACGTTGATCCTGATGTTGTCGATGCCAAATAGAGCATTCGTGGAGTGAGTGAAGGCCATCGCGGATGGCTTCATTTGGTTGCAAGTGAATTCACGGCTGAACCGCACTAGCATTTGGGGCTGCTTCGTGTTGAGAATTCTGCTCCCGCGAATTCGATGCCTATTCTTGTGGAATTCGGCATCTGCGAGTGGGAATCTAGTTGCTGGAAATCTGGTCTCATATTGGACGGTGTGAGAATTGAGCCTTTCGACCTCCACGATGCCAAGGCTATGGCCTCTTCACAGTCGCTGCCTGCAATTCCCTCTTCTTCTTTTTTGTGTGAAAACTTTTAAACATGGATTATGGATGATGTAATTCCTTCCTATTTTAGAATAGGCCTTTAAAATTTGTAGGCAAATTTTGAAACATCATTTTAGTAAACATCTTTCATTTCTAGTTCTCTTCTCTGATTCTTTACCAGTATCCAAATGATCAATTCCTGAACATATTCCTAACAATGAAAAATTTCTTTCTTGTCAATTCATTTACCATTGGCACATTATCTCTTGCAATCTTCTATTCATTGTCTTTCGTATGTGCATTGTTATTTCCACCAATAATATTATGGTCTCCCCTAGATCCCATACCAATGGTATGAAATAACACATTTACACTCTCCCACTCTTACAATAATGTTTAAAATGAATCTTACTATTCCATCAAATGGCCAAATGTGCCAACACTTATCTAACATAGTAACTAGAAAATAATTCATAATTAATTGAAAACATTTAATAAATAATTGAAAATAGTAAATGCGTAAATAAAATATCTAATTTATCCAAAGTGCTACAAGGTTTATCAGAAAGCTCATCTTTATTACCACACACACAATCATCCTGAAGTATAACAACGCTAGAATAAAGATCTGTACACTCAATGACTCCTACTGCGAGCACTCAAGAGAAAAAATTATAACTTTTGAATGGAAAAAATGCAAGAGATTCACTGCTACTCAAATCTAGATTTCCATAAATGTGGCTATTAGGTGCATATTTATAGATGATAGATAAACACTGCATCGACAAGGCCTCATCAATGCAAGGTGAGATGTGTTAATGAGGCCTTATCGACATGGTCAACTACATTGACGAGGTCTCATCGACGTAGCCAACCAACGATGATTCATCATTAGTGTTATAAGCCATTGCTACTGCTACGGACTCATCAAAGACCATATCCTCCTTAGCATTCTCAACTACTTTAAGTTTCTCTTGAAGCTCTAAGAAAGCTTCATCTCTGGTTATGGCATGGTCAAGAACAATGTGATCGGCTAAGTAGGCTCATAATTTTGCAACTTCAATAGCCAAGCACTAATTTTTAGATGTGGCTACTTCAAGTTTGGCATTAGTAATGATGCACTTACCCTTAGCCTTCAAAAGTGCCCACTAGGTTGTAATGATGTGGTCTGGAAGATCAAAGACCTTTGAAATTGATTTCCTAGTCCTAACTAGTTGATCCAAAAATTCTTTGTGTTGGGCTATGCTACACCTCCTACTTGCTACTCCTTCGAATGTCTACACATCCTGAAGTGTAGAAATATTAGGAATAGTAGTTGTAGGAGTGTTCAATGCCTCACTAACTCTATCAACCACCATCTTGGCTATTGTTTCCTATCCTTGGTGCTACATCACCAAGACAATTGTCACCTTGCCTCTCTCTAGGTGCACCAAGAAGGTAGCAACACTTCTAGAGATCTTTGGAAATTGTTATTGTTCTAGAAGGGACACTGTTACCTCTCAAGCACTAAGATTCAATCTTACAAGCACCTGCATTCATTGGATAGAAAACATTAGCATCATGTCCTCAAACCAGTTAATTGTACAAGTGACTTCATTTAGATGGCTCAATGCTAGTCAATAGATAGAGGGATCACCACTCTATCCTACCTACTATTTTTGTAGGAGTTGCTTATAGAATTTTTGCATGCCCTTCATGGTAGCACAAGCCTTTGACATTGTTTCATGAGTGGGTGATCATGGTGGATGCTCCTATTTTTGAACTTTTGGCAGAACTTGTCTTTCATCATTTCTATCCAAGAGGTAGTAGGAGCATGTCAAAGGGTGTTATTTGAGTAGTGGGCTATTCCTCCCCTATTGCAAAATTTATGAAATAGGTGTAAGAAGGGGAGTGTCTTTCTCCCATGCTCGTTTTCCTTAAAGAGCTTCTATATTTTAAGATAGATCAACTACTTGAGATTGACTGGAAATTTCCTACTTAAAGTGGTGCATGCATGGGTAGAGAAGGTTGTCACCTTACTTAACCTCATCGTCAAATTTAGGTGGTAAGTCACAATCTTGAAATATACCTTCTTTGCCTTGGTTAGCATGTCATACTCCTTGTGTTTAACCCCATAGCACCATTGGACCCACTCCTTTTTCACCTTTGGATCTACTTAAGTTGATATTTCTACTAACGTTGACCCAATTTCTAGCAACCCAAGGGCCTGAGAGATGGCATCCACTACGTAGGACATACTAATATCATTGATTTTTACAATGGCATCAGGATACTTATTGTTCTAGAAGAGATATGTTTCCCTCATGTACCATTCTCCATTGGAGGTAAGAACATGGCACGTGGGAGAATTTTGCCACTGAGTTTTACCTTCTTTTGGAGTAAAGTCCAAGAAGGTACAAAAGTTCAACTCTTGGAGAATTGAACTCTAAATCTCCTTAGACTTAATTGACCTTAGATGGGCATTAGTCAAGGTGACTTCAAGGTTTGGCCTTGGTCTTCATGCCTCATCCTAGTTGGATTGCTCCATTTCAACATCAGGAATCTATTGAACATATTCCACTTTGGGCTTCTCTTGAAGAGGTCTTGTTGCATGTGTTCTGGTTGCCTACTCCTAGGGCTATTCTGGCTATCGGCCCCTTCTAATTCTTGGCTACTTATCCCTTAGTTGGGATGGTCTTGCCTCCTATCCATGTTTAGGTCTATGTGCCAATTGGAATCAAAACATGACCAAGGATTAGCATTTGATGTGTAACATGGAGCCCTTGGATACCTTGTCTCTTTGGATTAGTTACACTTGGCTAAGTTGTGATCATAGCAAATTTAATTATTTTAACATTATTTTATTATTATTTTATTTATATGGCTACCAAATTTTGTTGAAAAGGTTTAACTCTCATGAATTAATGATTTTAATATTATTTTATTAGTTAAACCTTGTGGAAGTTAGAAAAATTTTCATTGGAAACTTCAAGTTTGTGGCTTCCATTATGTAAAGCTCACCTTTGGTAGCTATAGGATTGAAAAACAGGGTTTATTGGACAAGTGGTTTACGAGTTATAGGCCGTGGGCTCTTGAAATGACAAAAAATCCTTGTGCATTTGAGAGAAATGTGCTAAAATCAACTAAGTGTTGCACTATATATAGGTATTTTATATACTACATTGACACAATTCTGTTGATGGGTCATGTTAGCTACATTGATGCAATTGAAGACAAAAATTTTGCACTTCAAAAACTAAGGAAAAAACAAAGAGTTTTTGAATAAAATTGAAGCCCAAAGAAAGCTAGAAAAGCCTAGAACATGATGGAGTGTATGAAGAGGACTAGGATATTCATAAAAAAGGAGATTTAATTTAGATACTTTTAATTAATAAGTGTAAGATTGAATGTAATCAATGTGGAATATGAAAGATTTGAATGCAAAACTACCTAAGAGATGAGAAACTTAACTAACCCAACCAAGAAGTATGCAAGTGAATCCTTCCCATAACAAGCTATTACCCTTAATGCCCTTGCATGCCCTCAAACCAAGGAATTTGTGGACCCCATGGATGATTAATGGTTATGGTTAGTTAAAGACCAAATCACCAAAGAAACTATTAAATAACTTTGACCATATCAAACCAATACATTGAAGCAAACATGGGAAAAGGTAGTGAGGTGAGTTATGGAAAGCATGAGTGGATGAAGTATAGTGTGGAATGAAGTTTGGTATCATGGTCACATGAAGTTCCTTGTGGATTTCATCATGAATATGACTTGATAACGACCATCCTTAGTCTGAATTAAGACCATCCGCTTCCAATGACTTTGCATTGATACTCTTAGACCAATTCACCACCCAAGGCATAAGAATATCCCCACAAATCAATCACCATTTCACAAAGAGAAGAAAAGAGAAGTAGGAAGTGGGAAGGGCCTTAGTTAAAAGAGGCCTTTAGGCATGGGCAACATGTCTTTCTAGCCCCATAACTAGTGCTTGTAGCCTATTATTGAGTCTAAGGGATGTGCTTTGAATTTTCATTATTGTTTGTTTATTTGTTTTTTTCTTCATTTTTTTTATTTTTATTCTTAATGGAAACCACACCATGCAAAGACTTGCTTCCTGTTATTGGTTGACATAGGAATGGCAAAGGACTTGTGTGTGGACCTTTTGGTTTTGGTATGTCAAAATGTTAAGAAAAATAAAAGACAATTTTATTTGCATGTCTGTGATTGTTGTGCTTGTAGGACAAGATTGAGCAAGGCTATGGGCAAGGAATGAAGGATTTATCATGCAAAGGAAGATGAAGAAAGATATATCTGAGAAACAATAGATTCCTTAGCAAAATTGAAGTCATTTCAAGTAAATACATCTTTAAAAAATAGTATATTTCTTTCCTCAAACAAAGACATCTTTCACAAAGCAAAGACATCTTTATAGAATGTAGAGCAAGTTTAGAAAGACATCTTTCACAAGACAAAGACATATTCCAGAATGGAGATTTTAGAAAGACATCTTTCACAAGATAAAGATGTATTCTCAAATGGAGATTTCATAAATATGTCTTTCACTAAATAAATACATCTTTCTAGAATGAAAGGCAATTTTAGAGAGACATCTCAGGCATGAGAAAGACATCTTCCATGAAATGGAAGGAAATTTCAAAGAGACATCTTAGGTATGAGAAAGACATCTTCCATGAGTATTGGCTAGTTGTTGCATGAGTTCCAAGATGGATTTAGAAACACGATAGCTATAAGAACACTTGATGTGCATTGGGAAAAGTCCACGCCTAATAGTATTCATTGTAAAATCATTTGTAATTATTGAATTCTTTGTTTCTTCTCATTGTATTATCCTTTTGGCATTGTAAAGTGTGATATACCTAATTGTACAAGGATCAACAAACTAAGTTGCAATTATCCCTTGTAATTCTTGTTATTGTTACCCTACAAGGTTGTGCTTGAGCTTGTCAAGATCCTATTGGATTGAGTTGTTGGTGTTGTTGTTGTGCTTGAGATGTCAGAGCCTATCAAATTGATGACTCATCATACCCTCACAACTAAATGAAAACTTGTCCTCAAGTTAAACAAAATGAGGAATGGGTTCTTTACAAAATATTTGGAAGGTATGGGATTATTGACTAACACACAAACTAACTTAGATGGAAAAAATAGACTCTAAGTACCCAAGTGTACAAAGTTACAATCTTTACAAAATTGTATGTTCATGATAAGAGAAGTGAACACCTAAGATAAAACTAACATCCAATGCCTCTTGGCGGCTGAAGAGTGAGAGAGAAGATCCAACGATCATGAATGGGCCTCGTTGTATCACACTACAGCATCATCCTTGATGAAGATAGTCTCACTTCCAATCCATTCTTCCCACTAAAATCACAAAAATATTGTGAATTAGTATGCAATGTGTAACACATAGTTGTTAAATGCCTTTTTTCATCAATGGTTACACTTGGCTAGATTGTGATAGTGGTAGATTGATTCCTTTAGTCATGTTAGTGGGAAGGCTAACAAATAAGGTAAAATAGATTAGTCCATTACCCTTGAAAAAGTTCAACACAAAGAAATATTTGAAGAGGGTGTAAGAATTCACAACAATAAAAATGTTATGAAGATGTGCACAATTAGATGTCACTGATGGGGTAAATAAAAATATTTGATTGTAACTGTGTCTACGGGTCAAGAACTTAACTAATCCAACCAAAAGATATGCAAGTGGATCCTCCCCAAAGTAGGCATATTCCTTTTATGCCCTTGCATCACTTCAAACCAAAGAGTCCATGGGCTTTATGGATGATTAATGGTTACAGAAGGTTAAGTAAAAAAACCTAGAAGAAACTACCTAATAATTCCAACACATCAAACAAAAATATGAAACCAGTAGTGAGGTGAGACATGGAAAGCATAGATGGATGAGAGAGAGTGGAATGGAGTTTTTGATTAAGGTCACATGAAGTTCCTTGTGAATTTTATGGTTAAATGACTTGATAGGATTCATCATTAGTCTAGACCAAAACCAACCTCATTCAGTGACTTTCCATCACCATTCTAAGACCATTCCATCCCTTGAGACACAAGAGTGCTCCCATAGAACCACCACCATTCCTTATTAAAGAAGAAAAGAGAAGTAGGAAGTGAGGAAGGGCCTTAGTTAGAGGGGACTTTCAAGCATGAGTAACATGTCTTTGTAGTCCCATAACCAATGCTTGTAGCCCATTTATTTTGTCGAAGGGAGGTGATTTGAATTCCCATCATTTTTTTTATGAGAACCATACCATGCAAAGACTTATTAAACTTCCTTTATTTTTTTCATCATGGAACTGTAAGAAATCCATGAAAACACACATGCACCCAAGCAAACAGAAAGACACAAAGAATACNAATGAAAAAGGGATTGGACATTTCTAGAACAAGGAAAACCATAGATTTTGTGGATGGGTGAATGCTATGGACTCACTGCTTGTTGCATGAATAAGAAGCCATGTCATAATCTTCAATAACAAAATTCAAAGCTAGAATCCAGACACCAACAATCAAATAAAAAAATAGTACATACCATCATCAAATAATGCATTACCACTGTACCTTACACTTATTAACAAAAAGCTAGAAAATCACACCAAAATAAAATAAAAGAAAATATAAAAGAGTGTAAAATTTTCAAGAAATAGCAAATGTACTAACAATGGTGCAAAACAAAAAAATAGAAAAGATTAATAACATGAAAATAAGAAGATGTAAAATAAAGAATGTATAAAATAAGAAGTTGTAAAACAAAAAATGTGTAAAAAAAAGGTTAAAAAACACTTCAGAATCCCAAATCTTAGAATGGGGGGTAATCCCCACGACTAAACATTTGGTTGTGACAAAGATTAATAAGTGGATAAATAGGATCCATGCATGTATGAAACATTGGTAACCATTCATGCCCTAACCATTGGGTGTCTTTTGGTGGTGTGATGGCTGGGTAGAAAAATCATTGGTCACACACCTGATTGTTACATGTATGATGGATTAGGATATGAGATGTGTTAATGTGATGGATGTCTGGCCTACAATTGCATCCTTGTTCATAATATGGTATGCATGGATTTTTTTTGTCTTCCCACACTACTAGATTCATTGTTTGGGTTTGGGATTAGAGCAATGATGGATGGTGGCTCGTGTGTAGAATCAGAGGATGCTAGTTGAGACAAGGAAGGTGGTGCACTAGATTGGCATTGTGTTGGCTTGGGTGATATGGTGGATCCATGTGTGGTTTGCTTCATCTTACGGCCTTTTCTCTAGAAGGGATGTTTCCTACATTATAGTTGAGACTCACTAGTGTTAACACTTCTATGCACATTTGCAGCACAAGCAGCATTCATTTGTTGATATTGGGATGCTAAACCTCCATGTGTCATTGGCAGTGTGGCTTGTAATGTGGTGGAGTATGAGGACATCAAGGGTAGAATGGATGGTAAGAAGTGCAAGGTGGTGATCCATTATGGAATGTCATGGGTTGATGGTACTCAAGAGAGTGGTAGTGGTGATCTAAAGTAGAGGATGTAGATCTAGTTGGAAAAACATGGTGTTGAACATAATATCCATACTATTTTGGTGGATGGGAAGGATAGGGCTAATTTGGTGGTGGCCTATGACTATGGTTGTTGCCACCATAGTTGTTGACCATGTTAAGGCTGGTAATAAGTCCTCCTAGGATGGTACGATTGGTTGTGGGACTATCTATAATTACCTTGTGGGAGATGATATCTCCCAGCCATGTGCTTTTAAACAAACTTTAGATTTAAGGCACCTAACCAATACTCTTGTAGATGTAACAAGACTAGGAAATGGTGCTTCAGATGGTATATATGCAAATGTCACATCCATTATCTTCATGTGTGGTTGAGTCTATAGCCTCACTTTCTTTAGCCATTTTTCCTGTTTGCTAAAAAGTGTTCCTAGCTATTTCTTGGTTCTGTATCCTTTATTTAGTGTGTCACTTGGCTTATTTTGCATGATCCTCTCCTCAATCATCTCAATGAGAGTTGTAACATTCTCATACATCCATTTGGTCATCCTATTATACTTTGCTTCAAGTTCATCAATAGACTCTGGTATTAACAAGGTTTATTGTGGAATCACCTTATTGAAAGTGGTTCTGTTCTCCTTACAATAGATCTAGGCCTCAAACTATTGAAGATTTGGGTCCCATCGATATTTTCCAACATTCTCCCATTTGCATATTTCTTGTTCTTCTTTTTCCACATGCTCTATTAGCTCTTTGATCTAATGGTCTTGGAGCTCATATAATTGCCTTGGGGCATACATCCCAAGGGTCTTCCTTATTTCATTACGAAGTCCATCTATGATGTGGAAAATTTGTCCTTCCTTGGAGAAACCATGGCCTAGGCACCTATTCCGTAAGGCATAATATCTATCTAAGACCATGTTCAAGGTTTCATGTTGTCCTTACTTCCACTCTTGGATCTGTCTCCTCAAATTAGACACTCTCACATAGGTTTGGTACTTCTCGGTGAAGAGTTCCCACATTGTGGACCACCGTCAAATTGAATTTGGTTTCAACGATCTATACCATAATTTTACTCTATTAATTAGTGTCCTTGGAAAAAGCTTAAGCTTTTTCCACCCACTTTTTATGTTGTAGAAAGTGCAAGCATCATGGAAGGCTTGTAAATGATGTTGCAAATCTGAATCATAGCCTCTCACAAATTTAGGAATGTTGTTCATATCAAGCTTGGGTAGCCGACTCTTTTTGCAATGCCTGCAAGATATCTTAACAACCTCTGTCATTTTCATTAGGCTCTTAGTGGCTAACAAGGGTTTGTTTCCATCAAATAGATTGTGAGGGAAATTTCTATCTCTATTTGTTTGATCGTGATGATGCTATCTATGTTCATAATGATGTGTTTGACTTTTCCCATGGGTTCGATTCTAATTTTTAGTTCAACCCTTTAGTGGAACTCTATCTCTATACCTATGTTTAACTTCATTAGAATTAGACATTGAAGGAATAGAGGAAGATGAGGAACTGGAAGAATTTCCATGGCTTCTATGATGTTCTTCAGGGTTCTTTGACTTATCATTTCAAGATTTTGAGGAGGTTGTAGGCCTTGAGGCCTTCCCTAGTTCAAGACCTATGTCATCTCCTCTAAGATTATCTACCTTAGGTATAGGTAGCCTTTCAGTGTCATCAGAGTGATCATGATCATTGAAAACCCCTGCATAAGGTTGGTCACTCCAATTTTCTTCATCGCATATCTCATTTTTTCTCCAATAAATGTGCTCGCTATACAATGCATGGTCACTTCCTTGTGGAGAGACATTGTAGTTGGTTTATAGTGTGTGTGATTTAATATTTTTTGAAAGATATATCATTAAAACCTTTATAGTGATCATGTATAATATAACTAATCTAGATAACTAGCATCATCCCTATTAACAGCGCCAATGATGAGCAATGAGGTACCCCTACGCCCAACCATACGAATCACAAGCATTCACACACAATTTGGTTGAATTCTATAGATGGGACTAGTTGTGGCATCTTGATCGTTATGCTTTGATCACAGTTCACTATCTTCCCACTTGAGCTAGTGGTAGCTTTATCACATACGATTTAGTCCAAAGTGAGGCATATGATATTGTCTAATTCTATGCTAATCCTAATGATGATAAAGAGGTAAATTAATTAGGCTAATGAACAATGGAAAACAAGATCTAAACTAGCCTACGTGAGATGAGTATTTGCACTTAATCATTTGTATACATCCTAGACTTTGTGAGGCTACTTCTAGGATTGCCAAGCATATGTCATTGGGTGTGCCAAACAATACGCTACTAGATTACCAAGTACTTGCACTTAAACACTCATGATTAAGGGATACACATTTTGCTTAATGATAAGAATAGTAAATATGAATAAATGGAAATGTTAACTAAATGAAATAATAAATAATTAATAATTAATAGCAATAATAATCTCAATGGATGCTGCAATGATGGAAGTAATCTCAATCTTTAATGCCAGTCATGTAACATGTCAAAATATGTCACACTCAAACAAAGGTGTTGTACAATTACAAACATCACACTGTAGGCATGCACTGAGAATAACAAGACTCTAAGAAATACAATTAAAAATTGAAAACTAAAACTATCTTGCACTAGGAACAATAGGACTCTAAGAAAGACTATCAAAAACTGAAAACTAAAATTATCTTCTCTACATCATGTGAAATTGTGAGCCCCAAGTGCTATATTTATAGGCTGGTGTATATCCTATGACATCAGATATCCAACATCACATCTAGGCTCTGACATCGAATACCCAACATTAGAGCCTGTCAAATTGATAACTCATCACTTACATAAGAATTTGGATGCAGTTGGTATTCCTCCTTCTTCTGATGGGCAAAAGCTTGTGAAGGTTACTATCCCTCCTTTTAATGATAGTGAGGAGGATGTTCCTATCCCATGGATGCATTCTAGAGTAGTCAATCCTTCATGCATGCATGACTCAAGGATGGAGTTTGATTCAAAGCATAAGGTACTACCAACTTGTGTCTAGGGGAAGCATCATGTTCTCATGTAGCAACCTGAGAATCATGATCCTACATGTTCCATACATATAGTTTCTTAATCAACTAATGCTCCTAGCTCTTTTGAGTAGTGGGCTATGGAGAGTATCTTTGGGACGATGTCCTAATGGGTACTAGCTTAGTAGCATTTTTTTTAGCCAAATCCTCCAACTTCATCTTGACTTCAAGTGAAGCATCATCCCAAGCGAGGTCCCATCCAATAGGTTGATTCCTCTAATGAGGATGAGCCATGATGAAGTTGACATAGCACTAGTAGTGATGAAGATAAGGAGACTTATCATCTATCCCAAGTAATCGAGGGATCTAATTCTAAGGATTCCATTGAGGTTACTGATTAGGGACCTCGAGTGATCTTTTTCTCTCTCCTTTTTGTTGACATCCAAAAAGGACAAGAAGCTTTTGATTCTCACATATGTGATTGATGTGATGTTTCCATTTGTATAGATAGTTGGTTGTCTTGGATAGTTGCAAATTTATGTGGATAGTTGGTTGTATGAGCAATTCCTGATGAGTTATAGATTGATGGTGTTTCCTTTGTTATCTTTTTGTGGTGTACTTTTGATCTTTACTTTTACATCATTTCTTTTTTTCCATGTTCTACCAAACTACCTTGAATCTCAACACTTTATCCTAGTCCTTGGCTACCGTAGGAATTTATATATGTCTTAATATTTTTATTGGTTTTTATCTCATCTATTTTCTTAAGTTTTGGACATCATCAAAAAGAGGGAGGTTTTTGACCTTTTGGTATGTCAAAACCTTAAGGAAATGGAGAATAAAGGATGTTTGCATGGTGTTGTGTTTATAGGATAATATTATGGACAATGAATAAGCAAATTAGGAGCAAGAGAAAAGGACTCAAGGACTCACAAGCAAAGTTGACATCATCCAGATATCAAGGAAGCATGCAAAAATTCAAGAGCAAGGATAAGGAACAAATATTTCAAAGTGCAAAGGAATCTCAAGAAAGACATCTCTAAGAAACAATAGACGTCTTGGCCAAAGTGAAGGAAAATCAGTAAAGATGTCTTCAAGAAATAGTAGACATCTTGGTCAAAATGAAGATTGCTCATACAAAGACATCTTTGAAAAATAGTAGACATCTTTCTAGTAAGAAATACATCTTCATGAAGACATCTACACAAAGACATCTTTCCTGTGGAGAAGGCATCTCTCCAGAATGAAGGTTTGATGCAAAAAGACATCCCAACCTCGATGAAGACATCTTCAGTGGCTATTAGATAGGAATTACATGAATTCTAAAGTGCTTTTGGAAACATATTGGCTATAAGAATACTTCATCCCATTGGAAAATGTGAAAGCATTATGTACTATCAAGTGTCATTATCAAGTTATCATTGTAATCATCATTGTTCCTCCTTGTACTATCTTTCATCTATTGTAATTGATCAAAGTGAGCTATACCTAAAAGTACAAGGATCAATATACTTAGTTACATTCATTCCTTATAATTACTATTGCGGGGTTAATGTGCTTCTTGCGAGAAGGCATATTGCTTAAGCTTGATGGAATCTTGTAAGAGTGAGTGTTAGTGTAGCATCACAACACTCCAAAGTGGAGCTCAAGTTGTAAAGATTGTGAGATCCTAGAAATCACACTCTAAGCTTGTTAGGACCTTGTGAGGTTGAGTGGATTCATTGTGTTGAATCACTTAGGAGCAAAGCTTAGACCTTGTATAGGGTGTGGTATCCCCCAAATCACATTTTAAGAGCAAAAACATCTAGAGGTGTGCTAGTGAACTACTTTTTGAGTGTGGACTACCCAAGCTAGGAAATCACATTAATTTTGATGTGTTTTTTGTTTTAAAAAATTTTTAAATCTAGGGAACTTATTCATACCCCCTTTCTAAGTTCAACAATCCTTATAGAAAACCCCCAACTCTTCAAATTCAAATCAAGTTCCATACACATTCAATAGCCTATTACCTTAACCTGGATTTAAGTCTAGCCCAAAGAGAAAGATTGATGAATCTTAACATGCTAGATGAAAATCAACTAGTAGTCTTATCCTTGAATAAAGTGAACAAGGAACATAGCAAGCAACATCATGACCTCAAAATAAGAAAAGTCAAATTTCAACTAGGAGATAAGATGATATGCTAGAACCCCATGCATGTACCTAAACATACAAAATTTCCAACGCTATGGGAAGGCTCTTACATTATCCATAAAACTTTTCCATTTGAGGTCATGATGATTTACCATCCTACCAACCCAAACAAAAGGTTATTTATTAACATGTAATAAGTTAAATCTTTCCTAGAGATAAGAGTAATCAATTGCCACAATACCTCAACCAATGGCCAAGCTCATTCTATTTTTTAGATATGTCCCTTTTAACTCAATTGTAGGGGATATGGTCATCCATGCTAACATTTTGTAACAGGCTTCTCGATTTATTAACTTTTTCATTTTACATCGTTCATTATATGTTTTCCATTCTCTTGAGAATTTTGCAACTTATTTTATATTTTTCCTTATTTGAATTTTCTTACATGTGTCTTTCTTCATTATTGTCATCAGGACTTTGACGCTTGGTACAACTACTAATTGTTGGAGGTTTATTAAATTATATTAGTTGAATTCATTGCTTAATGACTAGATTTCATCCTTGAATTATGACATTGATTAATGGAACATTAGTTTTCTTATGATATTCGGTAGTAAGATCATGTCATCCATCCATTTCACTCAACTTTATGATGTTCACTCATCTTGAAAGCATTAGGTCCTCTCTTAATATTAACTTATCAAGAATTTGTGACCTTGGTGCTTATCAAACTTGGAACAAATCTAGTGGAATTGATAAGGGTGTGGTTTCAAGAGGACTTATCACCTTTTGTGCATGCCTACTATGTACAATTTTATGAGTATTTTCATTAATTCCTTACCATTCCTAATGTCGACCGTTAATAGGGATCACTGTCTTTGCATGGTGTGGTTCCAATGAAAAAAAAACCATGGGAATTTAAAGTACATTCCTTAGATGAAATAATGGGCTACAAGCATTGGTTATGGGGCTAGAAAGATATGATACCCATGCCTGAAGGTATCCTTCTAACTAAGGTTCTCTTAACTTCCTGCTTCTCTTTTCTTCTCTATCCAGAATGGTGGATGATCTTTGGAAGTGTTCATAAACTCTAGGGTTTGAATGGTCTAAATGTGCCAATGTGAAGTCATTGGAAGTGGATGGACTTGGTTTCAACTAAGAATGGGATAATATTGGATCATATTAATCACAACATCCATAAAGGACTTCATGTGACTAGGATGCAAGACTCCATTACTAGACTCTCTTTCTCTCATTATACACTCTTACAATCTACCACCTTACTGCCTCTTATCATGGTTGATCAATGTATNAACTTTGGGAAGTTAGAAATATTTTCCATCATAAAGCATAGGTTTGTTGCCCCAATGATGTAAAGCTCACCTTTGGTACTTAGAAGGTCAAAGAATGAGATAAATCATACATATGGTTTGAAAGTTTTGGTGTGTGGAAGGTTCTCTAGGCTCTAAAAATTACAAAAAATCCCCTTGCATTATGAAGCAAATGTGAAACATTGGTTAAGTGTTGGTGCATATTATAGAATTTTTGCAATGCATCAATAGGGATGTGTTGATGGGGATGTGTCAATGTAATGGGCTACATTGACAAGAATGAATGAATGCTTTAGGTTTCATTGATGCATCGGGATGTGTTAGGGATGCATTGATGTAGCCTATTGAGACAAATTTGGTGATGAAATTAAAGCCCAAAAGAAGCTAGAAAAGCTTAGAAAAAGGAAAAATCATGGAAAAGTGCTTGAAATTGAGTTGGTAAAGAAGATTGTGNGTCCAAAAGAGGGGAACACTAGCTAAAGGACAATCCTAATTGAGGTAGGAGCAACCAAGAGGAGGAAGGGACTAGCAACCATAACAACCTAAGGAATAAGAGGCTAAAACCCATGTAACGAGACCTCTTTGGAAGGAGCCCAAAGTGGAATTTTTTTGCCAAGTTCCCATAGTTGAAACTAGCTAGTTGTGATAAGATGAGATGCCAAGGCCAAGGCCTAATCTAGAAGTCACATTGAATAAGATCTACCTTGAAAGAATTCATTCCAAGAAGGTCCAAAGTTTAGTTCTCTAAGAACTTAACTTTGGTTCCTTCTTGGACTTGACGTTAAAGAAAATCTGTACACAACTACAAGGGCCTCCCATGTAGCCCATTCTCTTATCTAGTGAAGAATGGCACATGGGAGAGACATACCTCTTTTAGAGCAGCTAGTAGGAAGATGTGATTGTTAAAATTAGGGACATAACTATCTCCTACTTGGTTGAGCCCATTATAGAGGCCCTTGGCTTACCTAATACAAGGGCAAAACTTGTGAAGATCTCCACTTAGTTAGACCCAAAGGTAACAAAATAATGGATCCAACATTGCTATGGCATGGACCATAAGGAGTATAATGCACTCACTAAGGTGGAGTAAGCTTCCTTCAAGATAGCATTCTACCACCTAAATCCTACAATGAAGCCCAGCAAGGTGGCTACCCTCTCTACTTGTGCATGCATTGCTCTAAGTGGCAAGTTCCCCATCAACCTTCCTCACATAATTTACCTTGAAATTGAAAATATCTTTAAATAAAATGAATGAGGGAGAAAGAAACTTCCCTTTCCATGCTTGATCCAAAACCTCTAATGAAGGGAAGGCATAGCACATTATGCAAATGACACACTCTACCATGCTCCTACAACATCATAGCAGGTGATGATGAAGGACAAAGTATCTACCAAGCTACTAGAAGAGGAGTGCCCACCACCACCACCTGCTAGTGAGACCATACCAGAGGGCCACACAGCTATTAAATGGATGAGGAAACTTCATGAATAGCTACTACAACAATAATAGGGTGGGGTAAGTGATGGGAAGCCATCGGTCTACTGGCCAATGTTGAGTTACCTCAATAACTTTATAATAACAATTAGCTATCTTGAAGAGATCATTCCACTATTTTCTACACAATACATGTAGGATTCCATGAGAACAAATCCAAGCATCTAAGAAGTTACAATGTCCATCCCTAGATAACAAGAGCTCCCTAAAATTTCTAGGAATGTTGTAACTTTCTGGATGCACTTGGAGGAAGGTGAGGGGATGACTATCTTAGTGATGCAATACCATGGGTAGGAAATAGCAATCGAAGTTTTTACATACAGAGTGGTTGAGGCCTTGAATACTCCTACAATAGCCATGCTTGACATTACTACCTTAAAATATGTGCAAGCTTCTACAAGAGTAGGAAGTGGTCAACTAAGTGTAATCCAACACGAGGAGGTGTTGGAATGATTGGTGGGAACTAGGCAACTATTTCTAGTGATATTTGATCTTCTAGATGATATCACTACAACCCAATCAGAGCTACTAGAGACAAAGAGCAAGCTCCCCATCATCAATGGCCAACTAGAGGTAGCCACTATAAAAAATTATCAATTGGCTACTAAAGTTATGAAATTGAGGGCCCATCTCTCTAACCCTACCATTCTTAGCCATGACATTAATAAAAGATGAAGCTTTCTTATAGCTTCAACAAAAATTAGGAAGGGTGAGAATGTGAAGGAGATGATAGTCGTTGACACCTTATTATTGGAAGCATTAGCTATCAACACTAATAAGGACTTGGCTAAAGTCCATAAGAAAAACTTGATCCTTACAAAGGATATTCACCACCTGTAGAATGTTGAGAAGTAGAAAGACTAGATGGTTAAATTTGTGAGATAGTCGTAGGAGTAGCTAGCCAAGGTGAACCTTAGCTTGAGGAGGTTGGTAGTAGAAAATTACAATCTCTCTATGGAGGATGTTCGAGTGCTTTTCCAAAAGATAGTCATTGAGGTAGCCACTAGAAAAAATGAGGCCCTAAAGTTTAAAAAAATAAAGACTCACTACCAGGACCAGGTGGGACTCCTCAAAGAAGTCAACAAGAAAGAAACCCAGTTGGCCAATGTGAAGATGTACGAGACACTCTAGCAACTCCAATAAAGAGGCAATGTTTAATAGCTAATCTTTGATGGCTTAAACTCATATAACAAAGCTAAAATCTACTTGAAGAAGTTGTAAATAGAAGAGATGATAGAATAAATGGAGCTCATCAACCTCTAATATGCCAACGTGACTATGCGAAACACAAGGAAGGCCAAGGATGGAATTAGAAAAGTAGGCATCTAATTTGTACCTCCTTTATGAGGTTAAATTCAAGCATCACAAAGAGACCAAGAAAAAGTTGAAGATAGCCAATGCCAAGCCTAAAGTTCTCTAGAACTAATTTACTGACCAACAATCAATTACTAAGGACTTGGCCAAATGAAAGAATAACTATCACAAGCTACAAAACCTTTTCAAGACATTTAATATTGAATGGAAACAATTCTCAGCATGGTTTATGAATTTTAAGGAGTTATTTCTAATAATTCCCTACTTGTGGGACATTCTTGTACTAGTCCACATTAAGGAAGTCATGTGGATTG
This sequence comes from Gnetum montanum, assembly GCA_015680685.1. Lineage (NCBI taxonomy): Eukaryota > Viridiplantae > Streptophyta > Gnetopsida > Gnetales > Gnetaceae > Gnetum > Gnetum montanum. Next base: position 766,506 of record MNCI01003240.1, read on the forward strand.
CATATGATCCATGGAGTAAGGAGGAGAAAATGAAAATATTATTGTATGCTTTCCACTTATCTCCAAAAGTAATAGTTGTAGCAAGAGAACCTCAATTGTTGCCATCGCCATGAGTGCTAATGTTGGTAAAGATCCTTTAGCATCCTAGGAGCCTTCACCTTGTAGCACTATCTAATCTTCACCTCATCTTCAGCAATCAAAGGGTTCCTACTACCAATTTTGTAATGATGTCCAATTTTATTATCAAGGATATCCATTTTTGTAACTTTTGTAATTTCATACAATTTGACACTTTGAGTCAATTATTTAGTAGAAATTAGTCAATCAATAATCCCATACCTTTTCAATTTTCTAGAAAGCTCAATCCTACTTTTTTTTACCTAAGGACAAGTCTGCACTCACTCGTTGGAGTATGATGAGTCATAGACTAGCTACGTCGATAGGTATGCATTAATACAACGCCATCAATGTAGCCTCATCAATGCATGGAAAGATGCATCAATGTAGTGTCATGTCACACCTATATAAATTCATGTACCCACCACATCTATGGAATGAGTGTAGCCAAGTTCTTGAATTTTTCTTTCACCAAATTCAGAATATTTTCTAAGTGCCCGTAGTAGGACTTCAAGCAACTGTAGAAATCTTTATTCAAGCATTTTATACTTGAACACATTGATGTGACCAATAATAAAGAAGATATTGTTAATACTCCTTGTAGTAGTTGAAATAGATTAATGTTTCTTTCATGCACTTTAGTATTAATGTAATTTATATTCTTATCTTTAGTTAATTAATGCTCTTAATAACAAACACATAAGGACAACTACTTCAAACATACCGTGAACGCTTGGTAACCCCAACTATTTGGTATGCCAAAAAATAAACACTTGGTAACCCAGTAGTGTTAACATGAGTTTAGGATGTGTATAAAAAGTAAGTCTGGATGCCTATGTTAGGCTAGTAAGCTTAAGAACTATTAGGTAGTTAAAACAGCTAATTTACCAATCAATTATCTTCACTTCAACACTTAGGATTAAATAGATAAAAATATAAAATATAAATAAATATCATATTATTTGGCTCATACTTAACCATACAAATGAGCCTACACAAGTGAGAGCTAAGAAGACAATGATCATATTTCTTCCACTCACCATCTTTGTCTATAGGCACACTTAGGCGCTAAGTCCATGGAATTCAACTAGGTCACTAGTGCATGCTTATCATTCGTATGGTTCGGTGAAGGAACTACTTGCTACTCATCATCTAGAAATTCAATATTTTTCATTTTAAGCATATAAACACTAATCCTCTTTGTTAAAATTTTGAGTAAGTAGGTACCAATTTCTAAATGGATCATTAGCACATGGGATTCTACATCGAGCATGTAGTATGCTTTGATTGTTATGTGTTGGTATGCTTTTATAATTGTTTAATATTTGGTAAAATATATTTTAATTTTATTTTAAGATAATATATTTTATATATGTTATACCTTTTATACTTTGGGTTATAACAATGATACAAGATAGGACAATGTTGGAACCTTGAAATAATTGTAATATAAATACATCCCAAGATATATAGCCTAATTAGAATTCTATAACTTAGCATTGTCCACTAGAATCAAACCCATGATTTAAAGTTTTCAACTCAAGAGTCTTACCACTATCCTAATACCTCATTATTTGCAATGATACATGGAAGTACCCCATAGATATTTATATTTAGATTTGAACCTTAGACCTTAACTACTATATTATTTTGCTATACCTTGCTAGGCTATATCTAGTAGTTCTTAGAGGACCAATGTTGGATATAGAACTTTTTAAGAAATAATATTTATATTCTAATTTTTGGAATGAGGTTATATGTATTTTCTTTTGGATTTATAGACATTGCTAGAAGTTACCTATTGCCTTAACATGCCTTTGTATGTATAAATACTTGACAACCCTTCTATTAGAAATCATCCTTCTACTTCACCAACATCTAGGACAGTGAACCAAAGAGGGAGATCCTATCAAATAGAAGAGGAGTCTCGTCGGATCTAGGATGACCTCCCAAATCTACATAAGTGCTTTCCTTTCTATATTTTTATTTTATATCTTACTTGAATCCAATTATTAACCTTTGTCTCGCCTTAGCATTTAGAACCTATTTAGGAGATCCTAGCCATATAAGGATTTCTATCAATAACACTTTCAGTCAAAGAGAAATTTATTACAATGCTTTATTTTTAGATTTTGAATTAATTTGGTTAACATACATTCTATTTTGATATTATATGTTCAATCAAATGCATTTATGGCATGTATTTGATAGATATGAGGTTTCTGTTATGTATATTTTAGGAAAATTTATTTGGATTTGTAATGCTTGTGTTAGGTTGAGATTCTATTATGAATTTTTTTATGTTTGATGTTATTCAAACTAAATCCAATTTTGTCTAATTTCTAGGAAGTTTTTCTAGGGTTTTTGATTTGTATTTGATTTTTTAGGTGTGAAACTTCCTCCTACACCTAGTGCCCACAAGACAAAGTCATTCAAAAAACTGGCATTGATCCCAAGATATATTTTCACACTTGAATGCATCATTGCAATCCAATTCTGATTTTATAATGTATTACTTAACCCTTTATTTTGCTGCTAATGTGAAAAAAAAGTTTTGTTACTAAGCCATTCTTACCATTTGAAAACCTCATGCAAAGCTTGAATGCTTAGAAGCATAGTTTACCTTGTCAAATAGTAGAAAGAAGATGGAGGAACTACACTTGAATGCTATTAGGACATAGAAATTACTTTAGGAAGCTTAGGGCTCACTTAAAAATGGTAAAATATGAAACTTAGAGATCATCAACTTTTAGAGATATATATAAGACTTGGAGCTCATCAAAATTGATTCTATATGAGAATTTAGACTCTTTAGAATTTGGCAATATAGGAGACTTAAGACTCAACATTTGAAAATTTAGTATACAATTAGCATGTTTCTCCATTAAATTAGGTTTGGTTAATTTCTATATATTTGTTGCTACTATTTCTTTTGAATTATCTAGATTAATATTTTAGATGTTAACTCAGCTATATGTATGGTTTGGATGAATCTAGCATAGAGGAAGTGATTGGTTGATTCTAAAGGAATATTAAGATATCATTAAATCCTTCACTATCTACAATAGTAAAATTCATGTCACATTGATCTTTAAATAACATTATGTGAAGAATGCTAGAAACTAAGGTAATATTTAAGCTAACTTTGGTACCATATTTAAGAAACATTAAATAAGACTAGTAGACATATTTTGGTTTACTTTGGATTTAGTTCTAGGTAAAAAATTTTGTGCATAAAAAGTAAACATATCAACTTAATACTTGAATACTAAGAGTTAATGCTAGCTTCCATAAATTTAGGGTTGGGTGGTAAAATTCTATTAAGACATTTTAGCCTTTAATATTATTTATTTGATGATTTTGTTTAATATTACTTAATGACTATTTAGTTTGGATGTTTTGTACTAATTTTGTAGATGTAACAACCCCTATGCATGACTATCTATCTACCTACTGCTTGCTTCCAAAACTCTTAAGAAAGTACTTGTAATTTATTTTTACTACTTAGTTTGTGAATTACCTTTTTTCTTTGTTTTTACCTCCTAAGTGAAATAGGTATTTATGATGAAGAGTAGTTAGAGAAGTAGTTTCTTAGATTAGAATTTATATCCTTTAGCATTTTTTTAAATTGGCAAGTTGATGGAATTTCTAAATTATAATGTTCAGTTGGTACTTAAGGATCATCATTTAGAGTGATGGTAAGGTGATCGTTTCTCATGTTGAAAACCTGGGTTTAAGCCTAGGTGTATCCACTCAAAGAGGTTAGGCTTTCACTCATCTACTAGCTCTCTTAGGATCCTACTTAGTAGGATGAGCACTTTTTCTTTAAGTGATAACCCTTTTAATATTCAGCAAGTACTTGTACTTTGTATGCACTTTGGTTGACACATATGGAATTTGTAATTATCTATCTTTGGTACTAACCTAACTTTGCTTTTCTATTTAATTGTAAGTTGGGCATTTGAATGTTTATACAAATCTTGAAATTTATTTTTGGAATGTTAGTATCCTAATTCCCTAATTTAAATTAGTCAATTATATTACTTATTAAGTTTTATTATCAATTTTTTGCTATTATAAAATTTATCCCAGGCATTAGGGGCTTCAATAGTAAACAAGCTAGGTTTTATATGCAAGTGGCTATTGGCATTGTAGATTTTATATTTAATTTATTCTAAAAAATTTTTACTTCTTTATACATGTTTTATTAATTTTTATTGTTTTACCTACAAGTTTTCTTCGCATCCTTTCAATTTTTATTCCATTGTAATTTATTTTCTAAAACCTTTCTATCCTAAGCCTAAGTTAGTAAAGTATAGTAGGTACCCTAGAGTGGTTTGGTCCTACCCCCCACACTGAGATGTATTTGTGAGGCTCTTGTTGTATATTTCATCTTATAAGAAATATGAAGTGTTCATTCTTCTACTACTTTCTTGTACCTCTAGAACAATAGA
>MNCI01003240.1:780596-802283 GCA_015680685.1 Gnetum montanum
TAGAGTAAATACTCTAATAATTAGAATAACTGCTAAAGTAACCGCTAGAGTAACCACTCTAATAATTAGAATAACTACTAAAGTAACCGCTAGAGTAATCACTCTAATAATTAGAATAACTGCTAGAGTTGCCACTCTAATAATTAGAGTAACTACTAGAGTAACCGCCAAAGTAACCACTCTAATAATTACAATAACTGCTAGAGTAACCATTAGAGTAACCACTCTAATAATTAGAGTAATTGCTAGAGTAACTGCTAAAGTAACCGCTCTCATCACTCTTTAGATATTTCTATCAATGTAGTAGACATTTAATTCATTCATGATGATGGCTAAGAGCTCAATTTGTACTTTCTTTCTTGTTAGATATTGGATATGATTTCTTAGTAGATGCTTAATGACATTTTCGTGTTTGAATAATGGATTATTTATGCTTAATTTAAGATGTTGCTAATTTCCTTCATATATATATATATATATAATCAATTCAATGACCCCTAAAGTATGCATATATGAAGCATAGCATATGCATATGGAGGCCCTATGCATATATTGTACCATGCATAATACTATTTAAAATGTTTTAGTAAAAAGTTAAAGTGGCACAAATGCGATAATGTAAAAAATTTGTACCGAAGAATTTGTATTTAAATGAATAAATTAAATATATCCATATGAAAAATAAAATTCATCAGGTGCATGAATAGCTGCATTGAACAATTTTTACCTTGGCAAAACAAGTAGAAATTCCATCTAAAACAAGTGTAAAATAAAAACCAAACAAAAGAATGCAATGCAGCGGTGATTTTTGAACTATCGACATTCAAAGGGACAATCATTTTTCTAGTTCAAGGATTTTTCAGCCATGGCAATGCAAGGAAGAATCCCTCCCCTGCAGCCCAACCCACCATCACAGCTCCGCGAAGATCCACTCCACCACTCCAACCACCAAGAACCGCCACCCCGCCACAACACAGGTCCACCCTGCAACAATGCAGAGCTGCCAAGCCACTGCTGCCAAACGGATACAGCTGCAGCCGCACCAAAGAAAACCACGGAAAGCTACCACCGCAAGTCACCAAATGCAGAGGGAGGCGGTGGAGTGGCCAGTAACTACAACGTGGTGAAGCGCTAAGCACAAAATCACCGTTGAATTGACCAGGGTCTTTGCCTTGTGGCTTACATTGGTTTACATTTTTAAGGTTACCTTTCGCATTATCAAATACTGTTATTTTTACTTTTAATTATGAGGAAAATTGAACCAATTTTATGTTTGGTTATTTAGCTGGGAAACAGCTCAGGCTGGGACATGAGAGAAAGGTGAATTGTGCGAGCATGCGGAAAACGTTATTCGATGCGGTGCCTGCGTGTGCATGCCAAGGAGACCAATGGCACAATGAGCTATGTTTCACTTATCTCTGTTACAACACCCCAAACAGTTACTTAATACACGTATATTAAATATTTTGTAATATAAATGACACATTTTTGTTGTTGCTTTTCAATTTTGATTCACGTAAAAGTGAAAAAAAAAACCCCCGCACAATGAAGCATCAAATTTCGAGCATGGGAACCACTATGCATGCTTTGGAGGCGGCAGGGGTGGGAACATGTATAGGTTGTTTCTAAGTGCAACAAAAAGCAACTAAATCTACCATTCTCTGATGTTTCTGGGCACGTTAGTTGCGGATGTTTCTGGTGCGGCACTGAATTTGCGTAGCCGCGGTTGTTAGCATTCATGCTTTTTCCTGGCTGACAACACGCGAATCGGGGTTGCCTAGCCTCTGTTGTTTCCTCTTCCATGGGAGCTACCGACTCGAAGCTAGCAGATTCTCTGGTTAACTGAAATTTGTTTTATCCGTTATTCGATGCGGTGCCTGCGTGTGCGTGCCAAGGAGACCAATGGCGCAGCAAGCACAGAGCAGGTGAACGAATGATGCATCGTCGTCTGTGCTGGGGCGGCAAAGTTGTGCATGCTGCTGCTGAGAGAACAAACAAAGAAGCATCATCTCTCATTCATGTGCTTCTGGTGCTGCTGCTGTTTTTTTTAATGGGCTGATATTTTTGGGAAGAATGATGAGGAGTTCCTAGGGCCAAGTATATTGTATCCACGCGTGTTGAGCATTTCTCAAGTTCAAGTCCCGAGCAGAAAAATCAATAATAAGCATACACTAATTCATGGAATTTGTTTTTTCAGAAAACCCATCCTTAGGAAAAATAAGGTATAGAACTCTTGGCGTTCAGAAGGCATGAAAGTCGTGAAATTTTTTACTCAAAGAACTTTTTACTTGTAAACTAATAAGATTCTATCAGCCAATTTATAGATATATATTATAAATATATAACTAAGCTAGCAGAGTATCATCAGTCAATCAAAACCTTAACTCTCTGAACAACAACAGAGTATCATTGTCTGAAAATCTCTAACCAAGTACAAAATCAAACCCACCTATGCGGTAACAAATTTCTTGCAAATCCCAAATCTATTCTTGTCTAGAACAAGTAAGTAGTGCTTAAGATGCTCCCACATCCCCAATAAATCATTAGTGTTTTTCTTTACAAAGGTGACAAAGCACACAAAAACAAATTCGAAATCCAATCCAGTCTTCTGTAGTATGAAAAATTGGATTGGGCACTGCACATGTATAAAAAATGGGTGCAGCTTGGAAGAATTCCCCTAAGGATTGTTGAGAGACGAGGATGGTGAGCAAGGAGTACTGTGGATGTGGTTATGGCTGGAGGAAGCCGAGGTAGATGCAATTGTAGACATCATCATCTGGCGTCTCCTTTTGTAGTTGGCCTTGAAACATGCCTGCCGAAGCTTTTTGGTCCTCTCTGCAAGCTCCGTTCCTGGCATTTCCTCCATCATCCTCTTTTGATCCTCCAAAATCTCAATGGCATTTGCCAGTCTAGCCTGGCTTAACCCACCATTGCCCTTCCCAAGCTCCTGCCCATGTTCCAAAAATTACAAAACAAAATCAAGCTTTTAGTGAAAAGGCACTCTGATTTGACAGATATCAAACAACATTTTTATCCATGCTCTTGCACGTAGGCTAAGAATTCAGTGGACTCTAAAAATGTATTATATCATTTAATTTTCCATGAAAGCATATAAATTTTGCCTGCATACATGGAAAATACTACGTTTGAACTTGCAAATAATATACATTCAGGTTAGGAAATTTTGAAATTCTAGCCCTGCTTGCATGCATGGCTTTTGTGGATATTGCATATTTGGAAAAATCAAAAACAAAAAATCTTGGAAATGAAACACCTGACACAAAAATTAACAGAGGCTAATAATTTCATTACCTTTTAACAATCATCAAAAATAAAAGTGGAAGTAGATGAGCAATATTATGGAAACATGCATTGATTAGAAAAATTTTAGAAATAATGATTAAAAAGGTCAGGAATTCAGCAGAAAATCTATATTCATAATAAATGCTTCATTTCCAAGCCCAAGAATTTGAAGGAGAAAATGAACAAAAAATATTTCAAAGTTAAAAAGTATTATACAACAACATTAGAGGCAAGGGACAATAGTATGAAAAAGCAGTGTGATAGCTTAGCATGTACCTGAATGTTCTGGATGAGGCTCTTGAGGCTCTTCATTTTGCGATGGGGCCAGCGAGGTATTCCGAATTCTCTACACCGCTTCTTTAGCACAGTGAGGCCGACTCCAAGCCCATGAGCAGCCTGTGCAATGGGCATGTGGAAGTACTGGGTGAGCTCAGTAAATGTGATTTCTGCACTACGTTCCTGCTGATTCATGTGCTTGGCACCTCCACCCCATCGTGATTGGTCATTATTTGAATTTCTAAAACCTTGCATTCTCGTGTTCATTTCTGATGTCTCGGACGTTACAGGATTTGACTGCAAATAAGAGGAAGAACACGGAGCAGTAGCTGACATGTAGTTTGCAATTGCATTATTGCCATCATAGTGGGGCATCAATGTGGACGAATGAATGGTGATTGAACTTCTAATGTTTCTTTGTGGATGTGGTTCTTTATTCTCTTGCGCACTCTCTGGAAACGCAAACGCCTCATCTTGACCTATGTATCTCCAGCTAGGATTCAATGGTTCTGCAGTTAATGGCATAGGTATCATGCTGCGAGTGGCACCTCCTCCTACAAGAAAACAACAAACCTCCATAAGTGGACATGTAGCAAGGATTCTAAATTTTTCATTCAAAAGGTTTACCAAAATATTCAAATTCAAGTTGCCATGCTAGATGAGGCAGGTTGTAAACAACTCTAACATTCAATATTTTTTTCAAGATGTAATGCATAATAAAAAAGGAAACAAAAACTGATGGATACTACATTCGCCAAACTTAATGCACCAAAATAATATTGTACAAAAAAGCAAACTAGTAGGTAACAAAAGAATTTAAAACGAAGGTGGCATATTCATGCATTTTTAACTGATGACATGATAGCTGAACATGGATATGGAAAACATGATAACCTCCACTTATGGAAAACATGATAACCTCCACTTCTTTGTGATGATTACCTTGAAGATACATCTGTGAACTAGTAGAACTTCCATAAAGATCAGCTGGTTGTGAAAAGCATGGACTAAAAGTCTCTAAATTCAACTGCTCATTGTTCCAGCCCTCTAACTTGAGGTCGAATTTAGAGGGAGTCCCAACAGTAGCAATACAATCTAATGGTGCAAAAGCATTCAAGCTACAGTTGCTCCAAGTAGCGTCCATATCCAAATTTTGAACTTGGTTTTTCAGATCATCTTCTATTGTTCTAATGGACTCAATGTCCTCTGCCGGCATTGAAAGATCATGAGTCAGTTCAAGGCTTTGAAACTCATTCACATCTGTTCCTGTATCAATGCTAGGATATTCAAATCCCACGTCTGTCCAGCCATGCTCCAAGTTCTTGTACCATTCGCTACATCAAACATCATCAAATAACGTGAAATCATTGAAAGGAAAGCTATCGTATTAAAAATAATAATAATAAATTCCTAACTGTGTAGAGCATCTCATCCTATTACATGGAACATTGAGTCTTTGCTACAAAGAGTTACAATAGCACTATCTTCCCTATACATTTACTAATTCGATAAGAAAAAACTTATATGAGTTATCTCAAAGTAGAATCTGTTGCAAATGTTTCATTGAAATGGAAAACTATGGCATAGAATTGATGCAATCAATTTATGAATACCAACTATCTAATTTATCCAAATCACTAGGTTCAAACGGAGAAAATGACACTTATCGATTCTTCGTTCTAGCGTTAAATTTTTCCCATACAAATAAATACAAACTAAAAACGTAACTAATCTTTGCTCTTCCATTGCACCTTATTAGAATTAAAATTTATTATTTCAACTGCAAAAATATAATAATGTTAAAATCAAAGACTTCTAATCCATCAAGGTTGATCGTTTCAACAAACATGGAAATAAAAGCTACCTGGAATTGAAATTGGAATAAGCAGCGTGAGCGTTGCTGAAGAGTTCACTATGGCTAGTGTTCAAGGAAGAATTGCAACTATAATCCAGAAGGAATTTCCAAAAGTCATGCTCACCAGAGCTTGTCCTTGTTGTAATGGCATTATCTGAATTGTTGCCAGATTCCTCATTTCGCCACTGCATTTTCGCGCGCAAGGCCAAACTTAAATAAAGGGCTTCAGGAAAATAGGAAAAGGCAAAGCTAGAATCCAGAGGCCGCAGTAGCAGTAGCAGCAGCAGCTTCAACTTGCAGAGGAGCTTAGTGCCTCTAGCAATTCACGTATATTATATGAAAGGACAGGCTACTTGGGTATTGTTGGTGTCAACACTTCCATGCTTTCATGAGGCCATGATTATCAATGTTTCTATTTCTCTCCCTTAATAACCACAATAAAAATCATGCGTAGTGGAAATTTAATGATGGTGGTTACGGTCATTAGTGGCAAATGGTCATTAATGATGGTGGTTATGGTCATTAGTGGCAAATGTTTTGGAAGTTACAACAACTATGATCATTAATGATGGTAGTTACAGTCATTAATAGTAAATGTTTTGGAAGTTATGATGGTTACTAATAGTAAATGTTTTGGAAGTTATGATGGTTACGGACATAAGTGGGCACTTAATTGGAGAATGTGGGCCTTATTACACAAAAACGTGGTGGTGGTTTCTATAGCCGTTACATGAAACGTAGACATCATTATGGATAGCTATAAAATGGAGTATATAAGGGGACTCTTGCGATGAAGGGAGGGAGTCCAAGACAGGCTCTGGCTATCAATCGAAGGGGCTCTGGTTATCAGTTTGGAGAGGCAGCTTCCTCTCCACTAAGTAGCAATTTCCTCTTTTCTTTTTTTTTCTTTACAAGCTTCTAGTTGATCTTCGAGGAAGGTCCAAGGTAGGAGCCAGCAACTCAAAATTGGATCCTTGCGAGTCTTCTCGATGACTACAAGAGCTTGTCTCGGTGGTGTAGACGTGGGTGGACGATCTTCCTCTCTACAACAATGCACAAAAGGTGGTAGATGGTGGTAGGCTTTGAGGACCACAATTGCTGCCCTGTGTGGACTGTGGTGGGCAATCTCTCTTTCTCTCTCTCTCTCTCTCGTGAAGATCCCAGTCTTCCTGCCCAGTAGTGGATACCATCGATAGTCATAGACCAGCAGCATCAACAGGACTAGGGAAAATTTATTTCTTTTAGTTACTTCTTGTATTCTCCAACTTTGATACAGTTATTCAATTTCAATTCAAATTTATTCACTTGAAATCTTGGTTTCTTTGGTTTGGTTTACTATTTTCAAAATGCCACATTGCCCTCTCAAGCTAAGACTATTCTCAGGTATCCGTACCCATACGGGAGGCACCCTAGGCAATAGTCTCCTAAAACAAGGTTTTTTTCCAAGTGTTGGTATAACCAAAATTTATGCATGAACGCAGGATGCATTTTCCCTCTTGGCTAGGAAAATTAATATTGAGATGATGAGAATGGTTTCTTGTTGTGCCATAATACCACTCTGCAAAATAAATTTGCACCACTTCTTGCAACACAAATTTCTACAATGCATGCATTGCTTCCTTCATTTTCATCATGGTTATGATTGAGAACACTGACACACGGTAGTATAATGGCACACACAAAAACAGAGGAGAGGAGAAGGTTCTTGCAGGAACAATAGATGCTAATTCATATGAGATTATGGTGCCAATTTATTTTAGGGATTATGTTGCCAAACTACCAATTTATTTCATGTGGTGGTAAACATCTAGCTTAGTGGTAAGAGTCTTGGCTCACGTGACTAAAAAAATAAAAAATTTGCATTTCCCTCAAGCTATCTAGCTAGCATTTTGTCATGTTACCTGGGTATAGACTATGGCATTTGCTTCCGTGTTTAAATTAGATCAATAATTTAATTTAAGAGCTAGTTAATTTTATTTTGGCTTCAAGGTTACTCTTGTTCTTTATAACCTGAATACGATAAGGTTTGGTAGCTACGGTACCACATTATAAATAAAATGGATTAATGATTGTAAAAATTATATTGAAGAGAAAAAGATAGATCGTGGTACAGTTACAATTTCAATATTATTAATTTTGTATATTTACTATATTTTATGAAGCAAAAACTAAAAGTGATTTATTAACATCCAAAAACTCAAAGGATCTATTAGACAGCCAATACATTCATGTCATAAAGAACAAAAACTGACTCAACAAAGTGGCTAACTACCATAGTATGCATCAAAGACAAATCAAACAAATTGTTAGTTGTATTGCATTTCTACCTCAAATGATCAATCACATGATAACTAAGAATTTTAGGATACTTAATTTTAGGGATTAGAGTAACGAATATGTTCAATAATTAGAATAATAGATATGTTCAATAATTAGAATAACGAATATGTTCAATAATTAAAATAACCAATATGTTCAATAATTAGAATAACATATATGTTCAATAATTAGACTCAAAAGGATCTATTAAACAACCAATACATTCATGTCATGAAGAACAAAAACTGACTCAACAAAGTGGCTAACTACCATAGTATGCATCAAAGAAAAATAATACAAATTGTTAGTTGTATTGCATTTTTGCCTCAAATGATCAATCACATGAAAACTAAGAATTTTAGGGTAGTTAATTTTAGGGATATGTTCAATAATTAGAGTAACAGATATGTTCAATAATTAGAGTAACGAATATGTTCAATAATTAGAATAATGGATATGTTTAATAATTAGAGTAATGGATATGTTCGATAATTAGAGTAACGAATATGTTCAATAATTAGAATAACATATATGTTCAATAATTAGAGTAACGGATATGTTTAATAATTAATTAGAGTAACGGATATGTTCAATAATTAAAATAATAGATATGTTCAATAATTAGAATAACAAATATGTTCAATAATTAAAGTAACTGATATGTTCAATAATTAGAATAATGGATATGTTCAATAATTAATTAAAGTAATGGATATGTTCAATAATTAGACTCAAAGGATCTATTAAACAGCCAATACATTCATGTCATAAAGAACAAAAACTGACTCAAAGAAGTGGCTAACTACCATAGTATGCATCAAAGAAAAATCATACAAATTGTTAGTTGTATTGCATTTTTGCCTCAAGTGATCAATCACATGACAACTAAGAATTTTAGGGTACTTAATATTAGGGATATGTTCAATAATTAAAGTAATGGATATGTTCAATAATTAGAATAATGGATATGTTCAATAATTAGAGTAATAGATATGTTCAATAATTAGAATAACGAATATGTTCAATAATTAGAGTAACGGATATGTTCAATAATTAGAGTAACGGATATGTTCAATAATTAATTAGAGTAACATATATGTTCAATAATTAGAATAATGGATATGTTTAATAATTAATTAGAGTAACGGATATGTTCAATAATTAATTAGAGTAACAAATATTTTCAATAATTAGAGTAACGAATATGTTCAATAATTAGAGTAACGGATATGTTTAATAATTAATTAGAGTAACGGATATGTTCAATAATTAATTAGAGTAACAAATATTTTCAATAATTAGAATACCGGATATGTTTAATAATTAGAATAACGGATATGTTCAATAATTAATTAGAGTAGCAAATATGTTCAATAATTAGAATAATGGATATGTTCAATAATTAGAATAACGGATATATTCAATAATTAATTAGAGTAATGGATATGTTCAATAATTAGAGTAACAGATATGTTATATAATTAGAGTAATGGATATGTTCAATAATTACAATAATGGATATGTTCAATAATTAGAGTAATAGATATGTTCAATAATTAAAGTACTTAAAATTTTAGGGTACTTAAAATTTTTTGGAACTTCAAATTTTTAGGAACTTCAAATTTCAAGTAAGATCTCGTGCGGCTGAAGAAAAATTTTAAGTTCTTAAAAATTTCAATATTATTAATTTTTTATATTTGCTATATTTTATGAAGCAAAAACTAAAACTAATTTATTAACATCCAGAGACTCAAAGGATCTATTAGACAGCCAATACATTCATGTCATAAAGAACAAAATTGACTCAACAAAGTGGCTAACTACCATTGTATGCATCAAAGAAAAATCATAAAAATTGTTAGTTATATTGCATTTCTACCTCAAATGATCAGTCACATGACAATTAAGAAAAACATGTTGCTCACCCTCAAAGGCTTCAAATCCACATAATTGACATGTATGTTGTTCCTTGGGCATGCGAATCCATCTTCCACTTTGATGAACCATGATTTGTCAGGCTCTGATATTGGACCCATGATATCAGGTACGCGATATCGTGACCTAAATAACGATATCAAATACATGATATTGTGATTCCTATGCAGGCCTATAAATACACTTTTGGACGCAAAGAAAGGAGAAGTTAGAATTCAGTTAGTAGGTAGAAGTAGAGTCATTTTTTAGTCCAATTCTTTCCCTTCCCCTATGCATGCTCACAGTGTGATTGTAATTGTACAGAACCTTTATTCGAGTGTGACATACTTGGACACACACATGATCAACAATAAAAATTAAAATTACTTCATCATTACAACATTCACTTAGTTTTAATTATTTAATTGTTATTTTTATTTATTGCTTTCTTAATTAATATCTCTTTACCTTTCTTTACTATCGTTGTTATTAAACGTGGAATGAGTACGCCTTAATCACGAGCTTTTAAGTGTGACTACTTGGTATCCCAGTAGCATACCTAGGACATGTGCTTGGTAATTGCAACAATAGTACATGAGGTCCAAGATGTGTATAGATGATTAAGGAATGAATGCTCATTGCACTTAGGCTAGCTTATATTCTCCCTCCCATTCCCTCTTAGCTTAAATAAGTTATTTTCCATTGCCTCTAGGAGTAGCACTAGTTTAGGATTCTATCATATACCATATGTGACAAAGCAAATACTAGTCCAGGTGGGAAGAAAATAAGCTGTGATCAACGTGTAACTATCTAAATACTACAACTAGTCCATCTGTGAAGTTCAACTAGATCGTGTGTGAACTCTCGTATTCGTATGGTTGAGTGTAGGGGTACCTCACCACTCATCATTGGCATCATTGTAAGGGACAGTGCTAATAATTTAGATTAGTTATATCATACAAGGTTGTTGTAACAAAGTATTAATGATACACCTTTTAGAAAGAAATAATTGCAAATAAATCACACACAAATTCACAACAATGTCTCCATCACAAGACTATGATAACGCAACAACTAATAAGGCAATTCATTGGAGAATCAATGAATTATACGATGATGAAGATGAAGTTTGGACTACTCAATCTAATGTAGGTGTCTCCTATGAACATAAACAAAGACAACATCGTCCCAACTCACAAATGCATAATCCACTTAGTGATGATGAACCCCTATTGGCCACTAAGATCCTAATGCATATACAAGAGGTTGTTCAAATATCTCGTAGGCATCGCGAGGAAAGACATCTACCCAGGCTTGATTTAAACAACTTTCCCAAATTTTTAGGAGACTATGATTTAGATCTATACCATAATCTACAAGCCTTTCATGATGCTTGTGTATGGAACAATATTGATAATGGGTGGAAAAAACTTAAGCTCTTTCCTAAAACACTTGTTGGCCAAGCAAAAGTATGGTATAGGTCTTTAAAACAAAAATCAATTTGACGTTGGCCAACCATGGTAGAACTCTTTAACGAAAAATATCAAATGTATGCAAGAGAATTAGCCTTGAGGAGACAAATACAAGAGTGGAAACAACCACAACATGAACCCATGAACATGGCCTTAGAAAGATATTATGCATTGCTAAACAACTACCCAAGCCATGGGTTCTCCAAGAAAAGGCTAATGTATCGTATCATGGATGGGCTCCATAATGAAACAAGGGAAACCTTAGGGATGTATGCCCTAGGTTAACTATATGAGCTATGAACCCACCAATTCCAAGAGCTTATCAAGTGGGTAGCAAAAGAAGAAGGAGAAATGGCTAAATGGGAGAACGTTGAAAAATCTCAAAGGGACCAAAATCTCAAATTAGCAAAGGCCCATGATCATGAAGAGGAGAAATCAACTCACCTCAAGGAGGTGGAGTCATCTTTGCCAATACTACAATCACTAGATGAAATTGAGGAAAAGATCAATAAGATGACAGAGTGGACACACAAAAAATATGGAGAATATGCCAACATTGTTGGAGGTAGAGCCATGATGAACCAAGAAACAGGATAAAATACCACTAGACAATCAGAAAGAAGGGTTGAAGAGAATAAGAACTTAACTACCAATCATACGTATCAATGTAACCTTTGCCTATACGATCATCCCAAAGGTTAATGTCCAATCTTATCACATTTACATGATCATTGGGGAAGAATGTTACATCCAAAGTTTGTACAAAAATATTGTGTTCAATCACAATGGAAAAAATCCTAGTCATGGGGGAGGCCACCCCCAAACTGGTCACACCCTTCATACCATCCGAACCCAAGTGCTTATCAAGTTCAACATCCTGTTTTTCCAACTAGATCAAAATCCTCTATCTTTTCACATTTTTATCATTCTCCTAAATACTATCAACCCATATCCTCTCCAACAAAATCACCTCCTCGTGTGTCTTACACTTCTCCTATATTTCAATATTCTCATCCTTCACCTCCTTGTAAATTGCCACCAATTGTACCCGAAGGGGTAGCACCATAGCATCAACCCACGAACGTTACTTGTGCTACTATTATCAACTGTAATGGGAGTCTTCCACAACATCAAAGGTATCCCTTCTTTAGACATGACCAAAGAAAGGGACAGCACAGTTTTGAGACCACTGCATCCTCCAACTCAACACAAGGTCAACACTATGGTGCATCTTTCTCCATGAAACCAACGCCTCATGTTACCTTATCAGGGCCACCACTCAACACTCCAACAACTATGCGGCCCAATGAATATAGCTGTGTAGGGAGACATCTCAATCCTCACTTACCATCTTACAGTCATGGATGCCATAGTGGGTCAACTCCTTATCAATTAACCACATCTTATAACTCATCCCACTATGTCAACTTTAATCAAGTGTGTGAACCCCAATTTGGGTGTATTCCAACCACCACATCAAAAGACACCCAATGGAGTAAGTATGACTAGGTCTTAATATATCCAACATGCATGGATCCAAACCTTCCATTTATTAATTCTCGCCATGGTCAAAAGTCTNAGAATTAATAAATGTTTTTCCTTTTATTTAATTTTACAATTTTTTATTTTTTAGTTTTTCATCTTTCAATTTTTTGTTTTCTCTTTTTATTTATTGTTTACTCTTGTTATCTTTTTATGGGTAATCTCATCTATGAATGAAACACTCATGTGACTCGTTGGTTGAGGTGTTATTCTATGATATCAAGTCTCAAGTAACTAATTGTTTGGACAACTAGCCCATCACATCCACCCACCCATTCTATTAATAAGAGGTCCTACTCTAGAAACAATTATATTCTTGTTATCATGAAAACTTAAAAGTAATGTTGTGGTTATTATGCCCAAAGTGAAAAATGATGGACTAAGCGAGATTGACTAGGGTGTGATATTAAGGGGACTTGTGGATTCTCTTTGGTGACATCTATAGGAGTTATCAGGTAGCTTGGTTGTACTATGATCCTTATAGATCTAACAAAAAATGGGAGTAAGAGTAATAAAGGCACTCAATAAAGAAACCCAATGCTATTCTAGAGGATCCCACTAGAAAGACATGCACCAATGCCTAAAG
The DNA here is from genome assembly GCA_015680685.1 of Gnetum montanum. Lineage (NCBI taxonomy): Eukaryota > Viridiplantae > Streptophyta > Gnetopsida > Gnetales > Gnetaceae > Gnetum > Gnetum montanum. Next base: position 793,864 of record MNCI01003240.1, read on the forward strand.
GTATGTGACTTCTCTGAATTAAGCATTTAAAAAAAAAAGAAAAAAAGGGGAGTAAAGAATGAAGCATATGCCAAAGTGGTTACACAAAAAGAAAAGAAAAAGATCAAGACAAAAGTGCCACAAAGCAATTCCAAATCACTCCTCCCTTGAACAAACTACCAAGTGATCATACACCTTATTGTCATGGTACTCTTATGGTTGTCCATCATGGGATGAAACAATGTGATGTCACTAATCAGAGGAATGGACTTGGTCTTATTTTGGAATGATGGGCTAATGACACATTAATCATGCCCTACACTCAAGATTCATTGTGCCCTAGGTCAGTTACCTCATGTCCCAATCTTTGCAATCCCTTCTACAATTCGCTTCATCTCATTGTCCAAGAATTTTTGACCTGTGTCTTGTGTCGCATAGAATTCATACCTCATCATGGTGGTATCTACATGTGTGTTTTGTNCTTTTGTGCCTTTTGGTCTATTCAATATTACCCTACACCTTTTCAATTGACCTCAAATCCTTCATTTTTGGCCTTGGAAATTTAGAAATTCATTAATTTTACTAAGTACCCTATTTTCAATAGGCTGTGATATCAAGCACCTGATATCAAATCCGACGTGATACAGGTCAGTGCAATCAAGTACGTGATATCGCATTGATAAAAACTATATATATGGACACCCTTGCACATGTCAACATCATTTTACACTATTCATGTGAGGGGAGTTTTTCAAATTTTCTTNTCAAATTTTTTTCCACGAACTTGCTAGCTTGCGCACCTATCGTTCACACAACCATAACTTGCTCATTAACGCTCCAATTCGCATTCCGATTGAACCTATCTGAACCTGGAGTGTTCAACTTAGTCATGGGGGAAGGGTACACTCCAAGTCATGCATAATTTTTCCAAAATTCATCATCACATGAAGGATATCATAAATGGTAAAATACCATAAAAACTATTAAACATGTTGCCAAATCAATTTTATCTCTTCACTCATACCATGGAAATTAATTTTTGGAGCCACCTAACCAAATTGGGCCCAATATCAAAACTTTTAGGGAAAATTTTCATAAAATTTCCTAACTTTGGATCATACTAAACAACAAACAAATTCATATAAGGCAAGAAGTAAGGGTATAAGTCAAATTTTGTAAATAACCTTACTAATAGATGGCCCCATGTGATCGCAAATGGCCCCTAAACATGGATAGCAAGGAGGACCCTCTCAAGGTGCATCCAAATGACCAAGGAGAGGCAGAGGCTAGGCATCTCCCAAGAAACATATAGAACAAGAGACATAATCATTCAACATCCATCAAGAGCCTCCTATTACTATGCAATCAGGACAGGTAGAAGGAGGAGCCGCTGAAGCACCTAAATAAGGACAACATCTCATGTTGTCCATGCAGTGTGTTCAGGAAACCCACGAAAGGTCCACATTAGTAGCTATGATCATGGAAATCAACTTTGGACCTTTCACTAAGATCATTCCTGTGGCAGTTAGGGACCAACTCAAAGGGTCCCCATTATGGCCCATCCTCTCTGAAAGTAGTGCTTGGTACTTAGGAGTGATGTACCAATTTTAGCACAATAGAGAAGAAGGAACCACAGTGGATATTGGTGGTGTTTCTGTAGATTTTTCTACCAAAGCAATTTCAAAAGTGTTAAATCTTCCAAATATAGGGCCAAAAGTTTCTCACCCGCCCACTCACTCTAATGCTGATGCACAAAAAATATGGTTGATAAGGACGTACAGTAAGGAAGACAAGGTCTATGGAGAGTTGACGCTAGAAGAGAGGATCTATTTCAAGATCAGTACTTATCACATCTTCCCCAAAAAATGGTTGAACAGAATCTCCACGTATGTGGCCAGAGGAAGTGTGATATTGATGGGCAAGGTTAATGTCAACCTCCCCCATCTGTAACTCACAGAGATTCTAAGGCAATTTAAGAAATGCAAGATAGGGAAGTTCACATTACCCTTTCCTTGTCTCATCAAGAAGCTATGCCAGTGTGTTGGAATTCTAGGGTACATCAATAACATTCCTAGAAGAGCCCAAAATGCTTCATTTGCTAAATTGCTGAAGCCACTAACCCCAAGAAAAATTACTAGTGATAAACTGGAGCCAAAACAAGAATAGATGGTGGGGCCCATTGGAACTCAAGTTGCAAGGCCTAGCCAACTTCCAAGCATAAGGCCTAGTCAACAACAAGAAGTAGGACCCAACATAGGCTAGCAAGACTAACTACCACCACCACCATAGGATTATTGACCGTTGATGAGCCATCTTAGGGCCATCGCTAAGATGGTCAACTGGGGAAGTCATGATGACACCAATCTCTTCTAGATCATCAACGACATCATATGACCCACAGTTTCCATAGATCACACATGGGGTGAAGTGTTAATCCAAACAGGAGGAGGGGAGACACACTGGTCACAATAGATCTTGGATAACGCTACATCCTTTCAGGTGTAATTGGAAATAAAAGAAGGTACCACAATCATGGTCATGCAGCACCAAGATGCAACGAGAGTTGTAGAAGTAGTCATGGATCATATAAAAGAGTCCTTCAATGTCCTTGTAGTGCCATCGGTGGATTTCATAAGAGCACATGATGCTCAAACTCTAGCGGTCCCTTGATGACTCCTGCAAAGCATGACGATGTTCTTGATCGATTGCTACAAATAGGACAAGTGATGAAGTCCCTATTTGACATCCCTCAAGATGTCACAACAACTTAATCAGACCTCATCGCGACCAAGGGAAAGCTGGTCATGGCAAAGATCAGGGTCGAGCACATGGAGGCAGAGTTGGAAACACTCCAGGAGAGGCTTGTCACCCTACAAGCTACATAACAGGATCCATCTCAATTCATCCTTATGGACTAGCTAGATTCTTTTAGGATGGAGCAACTTAATAAATTATTGATAGACAATAAGAGAGTGGTGGAAGAGAAAGAGAAGGCTAATTGGGATGCTTCCAAGGCACAAGTGTAGACATATGCACATGCTAAAGCACTCAAGGCCTTTCAAGAAGAAAATAAATAGCTTTCTGTAGACAATCTCCTATTGACTACTATAAAAAACAAAAGAATTTTCTCAAAGAGAATTTTTAGCAGTTACGAGAACAATTGGTCAAGGTCAACCAGGACATGAATCGCTTGGCCAGAGAGAATCAAACCCTCTCAATGGAGGAGGTATGTGCAATCCATCAAAATATGGTAATTAAAATAAGTGCTTGGAAAAATGAGGCCCCAACGACATGAAAAATTAAAGGGACACTTCAAGGATTAGGTGGGGATGTATAAGCAAGTCATCAAAAGACAAATCCATATGGCCAAAGCACACATTAACACCTTCAGTGCTCAACATGCTAATTGGTGGGATATATTGGACACCTATGCATTCGTCCACCAAGCAAAGCTTAAAAGCCAGGACCTACAGATATAAGATCTTATAGAGTACATGGAATTGAAAAACTTGCAATATGCCAATTTAGCCATGTTAACAACATGACGCCCGAGAACACAGCTAGAGAAGTAGGTAGCTACCACTTACACCAAATATGAAATAGAATTTGCTAAGCATAAGAAAACATCGTAGAAATTAGAAGTCACAAATTTTGAGTTAGAAGTGGTTAAGGCTAGCTACTAGGGACAAAAAGATGTCACAGCAGGCTTGGGTCGATGGCTTATAGATTACTAAGAGTACAAAGATAAAGCCAGAGCCTACAAAAAGGAATGAAAATTGTTTGTGGCATGGTATGTCAAGGTAAATCAAATGTTCCCACAACTACCATGTTCATGGGAAGTGCTGACTTCATCAAACATTAGAGCATCAGCATGGATGGCACAAGATCCCTGAACTGAAGAGGAAAAGCTCCAAGCATGCCTTCAAAGCCATCAAATCCCAAAACTTGGAGCACAAGACAAAGGAAAGAGACTCATGGAGGAACCATCACCACCAAGAATAATATTTCAATTGCAAAAATAGAATAATATTAAAATTAGGGACTTCTAATCCATTGAGGCTAATCATTTCAACAAACATGGAAACAAAAGCTACCTAGAATTGAAATTGGAATAAGCAACGTGAACATTGCTGAAGAGTTTGCTATGGCTAGTGTTCAAGGAATAATTACCACTGCAATTTAGAAGGAATTGCCAAAGGTCATGCTCACCAGAGCTTGTCCTTGCTATAATGGCATTATTTGAATTATTGCCAAATTCCTTGTTTCGCCACTGCATTTTCATAGGGTCAAAGTTAAATAAAGGGCTTTAGGAAAATAGGAAAAGGCAAAGCTAGAATCTAGAGGCAACAGTAGTAGCAGCAGCAGTAGCTTCAGCTTGTAGAGGATCTTACTACCTCTAGCGATTCACATACGTTATACGGAAAGATAGGCAACTTGGGTATATATAGAAATGAATGGTGCATTTTCCCTCTTCGCTGGGCAAAATAATATTGAGATGATAAGAATGGTTTCTTGTTGTGCCATAATACCACTTTGCAAAATAAATTTGCACCCACTTCTTGCAACACAAATTTCTACAATGCATGCATTGCTTCCTTCATTTTTATCATGGTTATGATTGAGAACACCGACACACACAGTAGTATAATGGCATGCACAGAACCGGAGGAGAGGAGAAGGTTCTTGCAAGAACAATAGATGCTAATTCATATGAGATTATGGTGCCAATTTATTTTAGGGATTATGGTGCCAAACTACCAATTTATTTCAGGTGGTGGTAAACATCTAGCTTAGTGGTAAGAGTCTTGGCTCACATAACTAAAAAAATAAAACATTTGCATTTACCTCAAGCTATCTAGCTAGCATTTTATCATGTTACCTGGGTACAGACTATGACATTTGCTTCCATGTTCAAAATTAGATTGATAATTTAATTTAATATTTGGTTAATTCTATTTTTGCTTCAAGGTTACTCTTGTTCTTTATAACTTGAATACGATAAGGTTTGGTAGCTATGGTACCACTTTATAAATAAATGGATGAATGATTTTAAAAATTATATTGAAGAGAAAAAGATAGATTGTGGTACAATTACAATTTCAATATTATTAATTTTGTATATTTACTATATTTTATGAAGCTAAAACTAAAACTGATTTATTAATGTCCAAAGACTCAAAGTATCTATTAGACAGCCAATACATTCATGTCATGAAGAATAAAAACTAACTCAACAAAGTGGCTAACTACCATAGTATGCATCAAAGAAAAATCATACAAATTGTTAGTTGTATTGCATTTCTACCTCAAATGATCAATCACATGACAACTAAAAAAAACATGTTGCTCATCCTCAAAGGCTTCAAATCCACATAATTGACATGTATATTGTTCCCTAGGCATTTGAATCCATCTTCCACTTTGATGAACCATGATTTGTCAGGCTCCGATATTGGACCCACGATATCGGGTATGCGATATCGGGATCTAAATAATGATATCGGATACACGATATTATGATTCCTATGCAGGCCTATAAATACACATTTGGGTGCACGAAAAGGAGAAGTTAGAATTTAGTTAGTAGGTAGAAGTAGAGTCATTTTTTAGTCTAATTCTTTCCCTTCCCCTGTGCATGCTCACAGTGTGATGATTGTATTTGTACGGAACCTTTATTCAAGTGTGATGTACTTGGACATGCACATGATCGACAATAAAGATCGAGATTACTTCATCATTGTAGCATTCACTTAGTTTTAATTGTTTAATTTTTCTTGTTATTTATTTCTTTCTTAATTAATATCTCTTTACCTTTCTTTACTATCCTTGTTATTAAATAAAGAATGAGTACGACTTAATCACGAGCATTTAAGTGTGACTACTTGGTATCCTAGTAGCGTACCTAGGACATGTGCTTGGTAATCCTAACAGTAGTACATGAGGTCCAAGATCTGTATGGATCATTAAGGAACGGATGCTCATCGCACTTAGGCTAGCTTAGATTCTCTCTCCCATTCCCTCTTAGTTTAAATAAGTTATTTTCCATTGTCTCTTAGAGTAGCACTAGTTTAGGATTCTATCATATACCTCACTCTAAACTAAACCATATGTGACAAAAAAATTACTACTCCAGGTGGGAAGATAGCGAACTATCATCAACGTGTAACTATCTAGATACCACAACTAGTCCGTCTATGGAGTTCAACTGGATTGTGTGTGAACGCTCATATTCATATGATTGAGTGTAGGGGTACCTCACCACTCATCATTGGCGTCGTTGTCGAGGATTGTACTAGTTATTTAGATTAGTTACATCATACAAGGTCATTGTAATAAAGTATTAATGATACACATTTTAGAAAGAAATAATTGCAAATAAATCACACACAAATTCACAACAATGTCTCCCTCACAAGACTATGATAATGCAACAACTAGTAAGGCAATTCATTGGAGAACCAACGAATTATATGATGATGAAGATGAAGTTTGCACTACTCATTCTAATGTAGGGATCTCCTATGAACATAAACGAAGACAACATTATCCCAACTCATAAATGCATAACCCACCTAATGACAATGAACCCCTACTGGCCACTAAGAGCCTCATGAATATACAAGAGGTTGTTCGAATATCCCACAGGCATCGCAAAGAAAGCCATCTACCTAGGCTTTATTTAAACAACTTTCCCAAATTTTCAAGAGGCTATGATTTAGATCCATAACATCATCTACAAGTCTTCCATGATGCTTGTGTATGGAACAATATTGATAATGGGTGGAAAAACCTTAAGATCTTTCCTTCGACACTTGTTGGCCAAGCAAAAGTATGGCATAGGTCTTTAAAACCAAAATCAATTTGATGTTGGTCGACAATGGTAGAACTCTTTAATGAAAAATATCAAATGTATGCAAGAGTGTTAGCCTTGAGGAGACAAATCCAAGAGTGGAAACAACCACAACATGAACCCATGAACATGGCCTTAGAAAGATATTATGCATTGCTAAACAACTTCCTAGGCTATGGGTTCTCTAAGAAAAGGCTAATGTATCATATCATGGATGGACTTCGTAATGAAACAAGGGAAACCTTAGGGATGTATGCCCTAGGTCAACTATATGAGCTACGAACCCACCAATTCCAACAGCTTATCAAGTGGGTAGCAAAAGAAGAAGGAGAAATGCCTAAATGGGAGAACATTGAAAAATCTCAAAGGGACCAAAATCTCGAATTAGCAAAGGCTCATGCTTATGAAGAGGAGAAATCAACTCACCTTAAGGAGGTGGAGTCATCTTTGCCAATACTACAATCACTAGACAAAATTGAGACAAAGATCAATAAGATGACGGAGTGGATACATGAAAAATGTGGAGAATATGCCAACATTGTTGGAGGTAGAGCCATGACAAACCAAGAAGTAGGACAGAATACCACTAGAAAATTGGAAAGAAGTGTTGAAGAGAATAAGAACTCAACTGCCAATCATACATATCAATGTAACCTTTACCTGTACGATCATCCCAAAGGTCAATGCCCAATATTATCATATTTACATGAGCATTGGAAAAGAATGTTATATCCAGAGTTTGTACAAAAATACTGTGTTCAATCGCAATGGCAAAAATCCTAGTCATGGGGGAGGCCACCCCCAAATTGGTAACATCCTTCATATTATCCAAACCCAAGTGCTTATCAGGTTCAACATCCTGTTTCCCCAACTAGGTCAACATCCTCTATCTTGCCACATTGTTATCATTCTCCTAAATACTATCAACCCATATACTCTCCAAAAAAATCGCCTCCTCATGTGTCTTACACTTCTTCTCAATTTTAGTATTCTCATCCTTCACCTCCTTCTAAATTACCACCAATTTTACCCAGAGGGGTTGCACCACAGCATCAACCCATGAACGTTACTTGTGCTACTACTATCAACCACAGTGGGAGTCTTCCACAACATCAAAGGTGTCCCTTCTTTAAACATGACCAAAGAAAGGGATAGCATAGTTCTGAGACCACTACATCCTCCAACTCAGCACAAGGTCAACATTATGGTGCATCCTTCTCCATGAAACCAATGCCTCATGTTACCTTATTCGGGCAACCACTCAACACTCCAACAACTATGCAGCCTAATGAATACATCCATGTAGGGAGACATCTCAATATTTGCATACCATCTTACAGTCATGGGTGTCATAATGGGTCAACTCCTTATTAATTAACCACATCTTATAACCCACCCCACTATGTCAACTTTAATCAAGTGTGTGAACCCCAATTTGGATACATTCCAACCACCACATCAAAAGACACCCAATGGAGGAAGTATGACCAAGTCCCAATATTTCCAATGTGCATGGATCCAAACCTTCCATTTATTAATTCTCGCCATGATCAAAAGTCTAGATATGGGGGATACCCCCCATTCTAACAAA
>MNCI01003240.1:802334-846200 GCA_015680685.1 Gnetum montanum
CTACTTTGGGAACAATGATATTCTTGTTATCATGAAAACTTAAAAGTAATGTTGTGCTCATTATGCCCACAGCAAAAAATGATGGACTAAGTGGGATTGACCAAGGTGTGACATCAAGGGTACTTGTGGATTCTCTTTGGTGACATCTATAGGAGTTATTAGGAAGCTTGGTTGTACTAAGATCCTTATAGATCTAATGAAAATGGGAGTAAGACTAATAAAGGCACTCAATCAAGGAACCCAATGCTATTCTAGGGGGTTCCACTGGAAAGACATGCACCAATGCCTAAAGGTAGGTGACTTCTCTGAATTAAGCATTTAAAAAAAAAAGAAAAAAAGGGGAGTAAAGAAAGAAGTGTGTTCCAAAAGTAGCCACACAAAAAATAAAAATAAAAGATCAAGAAAAAAGTGCTGCAAAGTAATTCCGAACCACTCCTCCCTTGAATGAAACACCAAGTGATCGTACACCTTGTTCTCATGCTACTCTTATGGTTGTCCATCATGGGATGAAACAATGCGATGTCACTAATTAGAGGAATGGACCTTGTCTTATTCTAGAGTGATGGGCTAATGACATATTAATCATGCCCTACACTCAAGAAATATTGTGCCTTGGGTCAATTACCTCATGTCCCAATCTCTGCAATCCCTTCTACGATTTTCTTCATTTCACTATCAAAGAATTTTTGACTTATGTCTTATGTTGCATAGAATTCATACCTCATCATGGTGGTATCTACATGTGTGTGTTTTGTGGGATTGGTGTGGATTACATTTCAACCTTTTCGTGCCTACGGACATTTTCAGGGTGGTTACGTAAGGGCATCATAGGTAGGAACCTACTTTGGGGAGGAAACACTTGCATAACCTTTGTAATTTACACTCTTCGCACATCACCATCACATCATTTTACACCCTCCAAGCACTATGTGGCCAATGTTATTCTTTCCTTTATTAGTGTTCTAGTTTACACATTCCTATGCACCAAAACATGTCCTTTTTCCTCATCCTATTCATGCATTTCATTGTTAGATTCTACCCCATTATACCATTTGTGCCTTCTAATCTATTTAATATTACCTTTCACCTTCTTAATTGACCTCAAATCCTTCATTTTTTGCCTTAGAAATTTAGAAATTCATTAATTTTACTAAGTACCCTATTTTCAATAGGCCGCGATATTGAGCACCCGATATTCGATCCAACGTGATATCAGGTCCACGCTATCGGGTACGCGATATCGTGTTGATAAAAACTATATATATGGACTGCCCCCCACCCCCCACACCCCCACCCCCACATGCATGTTAACATCATTTTACACTATTCATGGGAGGGGAGTTGTTCAAATTTTCTTCCACGAACTTGTTGGTTTGCAAGCCTATCATTCACACAGCCATAACTTGCTCATTAATGCTCCAATTCCCATTCTAATTGAACCTATCTAAACCTGGAGTGTTCAACTTAGTCGTGGAGGAAGGGTACACTCCAAGTCATGCATAATTTTTTGAAAATCCATCATCGTCTAAAGGATATCTTAAAGGGTAAAAGACTGTAAAAACTATTAAACTTGTTTCCAAATCAATTTTATCTCTTCACTGATACCATGGGAATTAATTTTGGAGTCACCTAATCAAATTGGGCCCAATATCAAAACTTTTAGGGGACATTTTCATAAAATTTCCTAACTCTGAATCACACTCAACAAGAAACAAATTCATGTAAGGTAAGAAGTAAGGGTATAAGTCAAATCTTGTAAATAACCTTACTAATAGATGGCCCCATGTGATCACAGATGGCCCCTAAACATGGATAGCAAGGAGGACCCTCTCAACGTGTGTCCAAATGACCAAGGAGAGGCAAAGGCTAGGCATCTCCCAAGGAACATGCAAAATAGGAAGCATAATCATTTAGCATCCATCAAGAGCCTCTTGTTATTGTGCAATCAGAATAGGTGGAAGGAGGAGCCGCTAAAGCACCTGAATAGGAACAACATCTCACGTTGTCCCCAAAGTGTGTTCAGGTAATCCACGAAAGGTCCATGTCAGCAACTCTGATCATGGAACTCAACTTTGGACCTTTCATTGAGTTTGCTCCCGAGGTAGTTAGGGACCAACTCAAAGGGTCCCCATTATAGCCAAGGTTTGAGTGTCACATGCTCCCATAAAATCTACTGATGGCACAACAAGGATGTTGAATGATTATTTGATGTGTTCTATGATCCCTTCTACTACTCCCACTACATCTTGATGTTGCATAACCACTATTGTGGTGCCTTCACCAATTTCTAATTGCACTTGGAAAGATGCAGCATTTCTAGATATCTATTGTGACTAGTCTGATTCTCCTTCTCCTATTTGGATGGACACCTCACTCCATGCGGAGTCAATTTAGACTATGGATCATACAGCATCATCAATGACCCTAAAGAGATTTACTTCATCACAACTTCTACAACTGACTAATTCAGCAATGGCCCTAAGATGGCTCATTGAAGGTTGATAATCCTATAGCAGTGGTGGCAGTTGGTCTTGCTGGCCTGTAGGCTATGTGCTAGGCCCTACTTCCTATTGTTAATTGGGCCTTATGTCCAGAAGTTGGCTAGGCCCTACAGTTTGAGGTATAGTGGGCCCCACCGTCTATTCTTGCTCAAGTTCTAGTGTCTCAATAGCACTTTTCCTTGGGGCTTTTTAATAATTCAGCAAATAAGGCATTTTGAGCCTTTCTAGGGATGTCATTGGTGTGCCCTAGAATTCAGCATGTCGACATAGCTTCCTAATTAGATATGGAAAAGACAATGCAAACTTCCCTATCTTACGTTCTTCAAATCACCTTAAAATTTCCATGAGATATAGATGGGATAGATTGACATCAACCTTGCCCATCAAGATGGCACTTCCTCTAGCTGCATAGGTGGAAATTTTGTTCAATCCTTTTGTTGGGAAAATGTGATATGTGCCAATTTTGAAGTAGATCCTCTCTTCAAGAGTGAGCTCTCCTTATGCTTTATCCTTCTTATCATACGTCCTTTTTAGCCATATTTTCCACACATCCACATTAGAGCAAGTGGACAGGTGAGCAACCTTGGGCCTTATATTTGAAAGATTCAACACTTTCAAAATGGCCTTGGTAGAGAAATCAACAGAAATCCCACCAATATCAATGATGGTGCCTTCTTCCTTGTTGTGCCAAAATTGGTATGTCTCCCCCAGGTACTAATCACCACTCCCAAAGGGAATAGGCCATAGTGGAGATCCTTTAAGTTGGTCTCTAACTGCCTCAGGGGAAAATTCAATAAAATGTCCAAAATTGAGTTCCACAATCATAGCTGCTGACATGGACCTTTCATGAATTGCCTAAGCACATTCTGAAGACAATGTAAGATGTTGTCCCTATTTAAGTGCCCTGTCTTCTCCACCTTCGGCATTCCCTCATTGCATAGTAATAGGAGGTTCCTAATGAATGCTAAATGATTGTGCCTCCTGCTCTGCATGTTCTTCGGGAGGTGCTTGGCCTTTGCCTCTCCTTGGCCATTTGGATGCACTCTGAGAAGGTCCTCCTTATTGTCCTCTTTTAGGGGTCATTTGCAATCACACAATATCAACTATTAGTAAGGCCATTTACAAAATTTGGTTTATACCTTACTCCTTGCCCTTAATAAATTCATTCCTTGCCTAGTGTGATTTAAAGTTAGAAATTTTCACGAAAATTTCCCTGAAAGTTTTTATATTGGGCCCAATTTTGATTAGGTGACTCCAAAAAATAATTTTCATGGTCTGGGTAAAGAATTAGAATTAATTTGGCAAACTATTTTAGCATTTTTAAGGTTACTTACCCTTGATAATATCCTTTGGGCAACGATGAATTTTGAAAAAAAACTACGTGCAACTTGAAGCGTACCCTTCCCCCACAACTAAGTTAAACACTCTGGTTTGAAGCAGGTTTGATCAAAACAAGAATTAGAGCATTAATGAGCAAGTTATTGATGTTTGAATGATAGGTGCACAAGCTAGAAAATTCGTGGAAGAAAATTTCAACAACTCCCCTTGCATGAATAGTGAAAAATGACATTGACATGTGCAAGGAAGTCCATATATATAGTTTTTGTGGATGTGATATCACGTATCTGCTAGCACAAACCTGATATTGCATTGGACACAATACTGGGTACCCGATATCGCATCCCTTTTGAAATAGGGTACTTAGCAAAATTGATAAATTTTTTAATTTCCAAGGCCAAAATCAAGGATTTAAGATTAATTTGAAATATCTAGGGTAACACTGAAGAGACTTGAAGGCACCAAAAGTGTAATAAGTGGAATTTTACAATGAAGTTCGTGAATAGAGTGAGGAAAAAGGACATGTAGTGGTGCACAAGAATGTTTGAATTAAAATGATGATAAAGGAAAGGATAACTTTAGCAATGCAGTACTCGGAGGATATAAGATGATGTGATGATGTGCAATGAGTGCAAATTAAAAAAGCTACGCAAGTGGGTCCTCCCCAAAGTAGGTTCCTACCTATCATGCCCTTCCATAACCACACCTTAAAATGTCTGTAGGCACTAAAAGAGTTAAATGCAATCCGCACCAGCACAACAAAACACACATAGGTAAATACCACCATGATGAGGTATGAATTCTATGCTACACAAGACACAATTCAAAAATGCATAAACAACAAGATGAGACAAATCATAAAAGGGATTGCAGAAATTAGGACATGAGGTAACTAGCCCTGGGCACAATGAATCCTAAGTGTAGGGTGTGATTAATGTGTCATTAGCCTATTGCTTCAAAATCAAGACCAAGTCCATGCCTCTGATCAGTAACATCACATTGTTTCATCTAATGATGCACAACCATAAGAGCACCATGACAACAAGGCGTATGATCACTTGGAATTTTTTCCAAGGGAGGAGTAATTTGGAATGTCTTTGTGGTACATTTTTCTTGATCTTTTCTTTAATGTTTCTCTTTTCTTCTTTTCTTCTTCTAGCGCCTTTGGCACTTTGTCTTTTCCAATAGTGAACCAGAGAAGCCACCAACCTTCAGGCATGGATGCATGTCTCTCCAATGGGATCCCCAAAATAGTAGTGAACTTTGGTATTGAGTGCCTCTATTACTCTTGCTCCCATTTTTTGTTAGATCTACAAGGATTTTAGTACAACCAAGCTGCATGATAGCACATACAGAAGTCACCAAAGAGAATCCACAAGTCCCCTTGATGTCACACCCTAGCCATTCCCTCTTAGTCCATCATTTTTTTCTTTGGGCATAATGAACACAAAATTACTTTAAGTTTTAATGATGACAAGAATATCATCATACTAAGGTAGATCAAATCTGGAGCTCCTTAGATCAAATCTGCAGTAATCAAAATTACTGCTTTAGAAATTAACAATGAAAGTGTCAACTAAGGTAGATCAAATATGGAGCTCCTTAGATAGTAAAATTGAAACTGTCCTAAAAATCGTAGAGGAGTCTAAGGAGAAACAAAGTAGTGACCATGATAAGAAAAAGCGGAGAGATTCAGACCATGCACATAACAAAGGTAAGGGAAAAATGACTATCACGGATGAGGTTGTGGATTCTGACATGGACAATGATAGTGGATGTGAGATCTGCCAATATGACCATCCTAAGGGATGTTGCCCAATAATATCACATCTGCAAGAGTCTGAGGTGTATGCACTCAACCCAAGATTTAACAAACAGTAAGCACCCCGAAGGTTACATTATCCCCAAGGTAGTTCCACCAACCGTTAACATATTATCCAAGTGGAACTCCACCATAACCTATCGGGAAACACCAGTAATGGCAACACCCACAGTCATGGGGGATGCCACCACCGAGACAACAATACCCTTACCGACAACCAGACCCGTATGGCTATTACATGCAGCAACCAGTTTCTCCAAGTGACTCTATGGGTCACGCAACCCCACAACGTCACTACCAAGTTTAGGAGTATTTTAGGACTCCTTCTCCTATAAGAGACACACCACATGCATACCATCCTCCGAATCCATCTGTCACTCATATACTGATAGTTCCACTACCACATGTTCCAACGATGCAAGGGGAAATCCCCACTCAACCGCAGCAACATAATGCTACAAGAGCTGTAAACCTTCAACCCACTGCTAGTTCTGACAACCACCTGAAGAGAAGACCTTTCTTCAAGACCAAAAGCCCAAACAAGCTCTCACAACCACACGTGGTTGAGTCTGTGCACGCTCCTCCAACAAATATGGCTTCGAAGCTCCCTTCAAACCAACAACAGGGCTCAACGCATACGATTATGTTAACACATACCGTTACTAACTAGATAAAGGTGGGCCACCTTCCTAGGAAACTCTCTGACCCTGGAAGTCCCTTAATCTACCTCCAAGCCACTGGGAACGAACCACGTAAGGCTCTTCTTGACTCAGGTTCTAGAGTCAACTTAATCTCATGAGAAATGTATAAAGTTTGAAACCTGCCTCCACTTAAGAAGAGCCTAGTGATACCCAGCTGATTTCCTAGTGATAGAAGAGCCTAGTCATACCCAGCTGATTTCCTAGTGATAGAAGTCAACAGTAACAAAGGGGACTTTCCAATTATAATGGGGAGGGCATGGCTCAGCACCATCAACACATGCCTAGGAATCTGTGATCTTTCCTTGGAAATATCTAAGGAAAACATTTATGGAAAGATTGAGAAGAAGAAGGTTCCATGCATTACATACAGTGACTCAAAGGGTGATGACATGGAGGAATGCTCAGCATCTCCTGCATGCAACTAGTGTGCCCAAGAAACTCAGATACAAAGGTGCCTATATGTAGCAACCACACAACAAGAGAATACCCAGTGGTTGACAACTAATCAAGAGAGCGGACCACCAACATGCATGGAATAAATTGGGGGAACAACTTGCACCCACAATAAAAGCATAGATACATTGGAATATGAGTGTCGCCAACTTTCAACCCTTAACCTGAAAACAACAATTGGTAGAAGTTGGACACTTTTAAGAAATTCAAACAAATGCTCATTATTTTGGATCTCTCGCTTTCAATTCAGTCATGGAGAAGATGGCCACCTATGCTAATCATTTGAGGCCCTCAGTTCTTTTAAGTTTTTGTTTTACACATTTTTGTTTTACACATTTTTGTTTTACAAATTTCTTTAACTTTTCTTGTTTTTATTTTATAGCATCATTCATAATTTTTCTTTTATTTGTATATATGTGTGTTTCTTATCCATTTTGTTAAGTTTATCATCCAATAAGTGCTATTAAATGATGGTATGAACTATTTTCTATTCATTGCTAATGTTTGGATTTTTACCTTTATGTTATGATGTCAATACTAAGGTATGGTTCTTTTGATATGACAGACAATGAGTCCACTTCATCCATACATCCATAAATTTCTATGGTCTCTCTTGTCTTGGAACTGTACAGTCCCTTTCTCAATAATAAGAACTATAACGAATCAGTGACTAAGCATTTCTCAAATTAAGGAAGAGCTCAAGGATTGAAAAGGGTGTGACTTCAAGAGAACTTGATGCTTTTGTGTTGGCCATTCTCTTAGATGCTTGGATGTTTTCTTCTTAAGTTTTCTTACCACTTCAACGTTACCCAATTACTAGGAAGCTGAGTGAATAACAATAAAAATAATAAGTCTTTGCATGGTGTGGTTCTCATGCAAAATCATAGAAAACAAAAACAAAAAATAGTGAGAATTCAAAGCACACCCCTTAGACGAAATAATCATTTGGGCTACAAGCACTGGTTATGGAACTAAAATAAACATGTTCCCTCTAACTAAGGTCCTTCTCACTTCCCATTCTCTCCTCCTTCATTTCGTTGGAATGGTGGTGGCTCTTTGGTGAAGGCATTCTTGTTACTTCAAGTGGATGGATTGGCCGAATGCATTAATGTGAAGTCACTGGATGTGGTTTGTTTAAGGCCAGACTTGGAATGGGATCTACTAAGTCACATTAATCATTAACTACACAAGGGGTTATACATCACCTTGTTCTTGAGATTCCATTCCATTCTCTTCTTTCCATCATTCTTCCTCCATTGCTCACCTCATTGTTGGTTGTATCATTAGTGTATATTTTGGTTGATGCATTGTTTTCTTTTTGGTAAATTCTTGTGGTTGAGACTTTAACTCTTGTTCCAAATGACATTCCCAGAGCCTACGAACTCTTCAAATGTGGGTTTGTCAAGGCATTAAGGGCATGAGCCTTCTTTGGGAAGGACCCACTAACACTCCTATTTGATACACCGGTTAAATTCTTTCCTTTAACATTTTTGCAATCCACTCTATTTTTTTCATTTCCATCTTGACATCCATTTCATCAACGTTATAGTTGTCTCTTTTTCTCCATCTTTCTTGTTCTTTTTCTTTTTCTTTCTCCATTCTATTGCTATCGGAGATTCGCTCTTAGTCATGGGGGTCCTAACTCAAATTTTTTTGATTTTCTCCTAGCCCCTACACCTTTGGTAGTTACCACTATTATATTTTCAAACCCGTATCAACAATACCACAACTACACAAGTGGGAACAGATACTAATGCTAAGCATTAGAACTTAGTTAATTAAAGTTAGTTACTTAGTCTCTTCACCCTTTCCCTCATTAGCATAGGCGATAAAACATAAAAGATATAAAAATCACATACCTCAGACTTACTTAACCATACAACCGTGACAAATACAAGTAAGTCTGGGAAGACAATGAACGATTAACCTTAAGTGTTCCATAAGGCGTGTAGGCACTTAGTCTATGGAATTCAACCGGATCGCGCCTGTAACGCTCGTATTCATATGGGTGAGTGTAGGGGTACCTCGCCACTCATCAGTAAACATCAAATATATGTAACATTCAACATTAAGCATAAAGAAATAATAGGAAAAATATAGAAGAATGCTTCATTGATGTAGTATAGTGTATCTAGATCATACTTTGGGAGTGTTTCTTAGGGTTTTCTTTCTTCACCATCTATCCCTTAGAGGCAATCTAGCACTACCACCATGGCTAGGCCTACAATTGGCTAAAAGGAATGACTAGTCCTCTTCTTGTCCTACTTCACCCAGCACTCATTACTCATCTTTACTAACTCTAGAACTCCATGTTGATATGAACTCTTATGCCCAGGTATAAATACTTTAGGTTAAACCCCCAAAGGTTACCTTGAGAGACACCATAGAAATCATAGAAAAACTAAAGTAATCAATCCTAAGATTGAGTAGGATAAACAAAAATAAAATAAAATACTCCCTTATAGGTTTTGTTGAAGGTATTAGGTAGCTGGATATTCATGCATATAGGATAGTTGTAGATAGATGTTAGTGAAACAAATACAAATACTAAATAAAGAATAAATAATATCAATCTTCAAAATAGTTACAAAACTAAAAACATCACCTCCACCACTAACCCATCCAATGAATAAATAGATAATTTTTCTAAATAAGTGGTGAGTCTAAAACCCACATATTATCAAATTCTTAGTGAGTCTAAAATCCATATATAAATGACTAGTGAGTTTGAAATTCATATATAAATGATTGTTAAGTATAAAATCCATATTTTATCAAATGATTGAATATAGAAAAATTGAAATCCAATGATACACAAAGTCTAATAGGCAAACAAATCACAAGGTAATAGGGAGACAAATTTGACCATTAAATAATATCAAAAGAAATTAAAGATCAAATTCTAGCCTATTAAATAGAAGGTTCTAAGGTGTCAAAAGAAGCTTAAACTAAAATGTAGGTTTAGATGAATGTCTAATAATAATAATTTCCAAAATGAAAATCCAAGATTACTAAGTTAGTTCTAGGCTTCTACAATTTCTATTTTGTTATCTGAAAGCTATTTAGTTTTTGTGTAGAATTTGAAAATGATGTTAGCTATTTGTCATGACTTGTATCATGATCTCATGATTGGGTTGCAACCAATTACGAAGGTATTCTTGGGATCTATGTTGTGGAGATGAATAACATTTTCTTCTATGGCATAGCATCTAGATTTATTTTTGGGGTCAAAAATATAAAAAAGAGCTCAAAAACCTAGTTCTATAATTGGATTTTTTGTAGAATTTGGATCAAAGATAAAATGTAAAAAAAAAAAAAAACTTATCAAAATGTGGTCAAAATTGGTCAACACATTGACTAATGTCCCATGCATGATATAAATTCTTAAAAATAATAAAATTTCATAAAATAATATTAAAATAATTAAATGAAAAAATCAAGCAAATAGACAAACAAATACAAAATAATAAAAAAATTCAAACAAATATGCACAAATTAAATTACCAAATCCAAAGAAGCAAAATACCAATTATCCTACTTAAAAATAGACAAAACTATAGAGAGGATCCTTACATAACCTTAATCTCCCAACCAAGCTTCAAATCCTAGGAAAATTCATAAATTAATAATGGGATCTAAGTAAGATCTGAAATGAAATTCGAAATAATAGCTTTTTGCATGTTCTAGTTTATAGCAGTCCCACCAATTTTGGTCCAAGGGATTCATCATTTGAATCATGGTGTGATCTAGTTGTAAGCTTCAAAGATGATGTTCATCATTTGAATCATGGTGTGAATCATGGTGTGAATAATGGATTTCCAAGAATACTAATGTATATCATTGCGTTCAAGAAAATATAAAAGAGATTTTAATACATATGTTAAAATGAAACCCATATTGTCATGATAGAGAATAAAATATTTATAATTTTATATTTTATAATTTTTATGAATAAAACAAACATACACATGCAACACTACACATGAAATGTAATAAAATGGCTCTTAGTCACAACCTCAATGACCTTACACCATTTTTTATAGTTGTGATCTTCTTGGATAAGGTTGAGTTGTCACAGCTTATGAAAATGAGAGATAAATAAATATTTTTATTATTTTATTATTTTATTATTTTATATTTTTTTGATGTTTTAATATTTAAGACATTAATGGTGAAAAGGAGGAAAAAAATCATAACCAACACACAATGACCAAATGATTCCATGCTATGTAACCAAGGTAGCACTTGTGAAAGCAATGATTCAAAACACAAACAAACAAGGAAGAAAATTAACTTACCTAATGGAGGAAGAGCTCTTTACATAATCCAAATGTTAAAAGTCTAGGAAATAAATAAGTAAAAACTTGATTATGTATGAGAACTCTCCATGGGTATTTATATTTCTTGCATAAGAATGAAGAGGGTTAGTCAATTCTTGGATGCCAACAAAGGCTCATCGACATCATACCGACGATCCAAAGTCATGCTACACATAATAGAGATTAGGCAGGGCTAGGAAGGGGATGCATTGACATCACTATTCTAACACATGAGGTGCACTAATGTAGGGTAGTTAGTGTACCCCCATCTATTACAATTGACCACTTTCTTTCTGAAACAAGTCAAAAGTTAAAGGAACATGTTGAAATGATCTTAGAATATTCAAATAAAGTTATAATTATCCTAATGGACTTGGAATCAAGCATGAAATCTCAAAGTGTAAAATGAGAGGAAGGGTGCATTACCAAAGATCAATAACCTCAACCAAATGTGCTAGAATATAAACAAAGGATGCATGAAATACTTTCCCAAAACTAGGACTTATAATCAACATATAAATCATCACTAGATGCCTCATGATTTCCTCATGATTAGATGAAGCTATTTCCATAGCTTCAAAATTCAATACACAAGGACTAGCACTAGACACATGACAATGTCAATGACGTGGAATGCAATTATACAAACACTTTGATACAAAACTCATTACAAAGCTACCACTTTGAGAAGAGAAATACCAAGAGGTGATGGCTAGTAAGAAGAGTCCTCTTGCATGCCTGTGGAACTAGAAATGCCTCCAATCTAATGAACGATCTCTGGCATAACCTCCTTGATTTTTCTTTAGCTACTAATTATTGTGCATGTTTTACTTATGGCTTTGGGACATGATCACTTCACCTCTAAATCTACCTTTCATGGGAGGCTCTTAGGTTCTAGATTGAGCAAGTGTTCTCCAAGTGGTACTAATGATTTTATTCCCATGGGCTCAAGGGTACACTTGCCAAGGCATCCTAGGTTACAATGATGATAAAAACCATGTAAAATCCTTAAGTATTAAACCATCGTTAAAAATTTATACACAAAAATAATGGTAAGTACAATCCCTAAGGATAGCATGAAGAACAACTTCAGAGCCCAACACCAGATACATACACAAGTATGACAACAAGATATAATTAGAAAGCACACATTCAATGATATCTCACCCTCATGACTAAGTTATGAGATACTTGTTTGGAAAAAATTAAATAATGGCATGCACTAAAGAACACTGGCACAACTATAGATCTAAATATGTGAGATAATAAACCAATACCAAAAGAGTCTAAAAATTTTTTATACCAATACCAATACAAATTAAGATAATCAAACATGTAGGAAAAAAATGAAAGTAGATGAGGATAGTCATGATCAAATCATTAGATCCATTTTGTTACAACCTCACAAGTGAAAGACTAATCAAGTATCTTATGTCATGAAACCATCACCATCTTGGAAGTGATGCTTGAATTCACTCACTCCTAATGCCTTGTCACCAAGAATTCACAAGTGGATCCTTCCAATAGCAGGATCCTATCTTTGTCATCCTTGTAAAGCTTGTCGATGGGACACCTATGGATTTCCAAAAACTGGTGAGATATTAGCATCCAATCTTATCATTTACTTTTCTTGGTTGACTTCCTATCATACACAATAAAGAACAAGACATAGAATGAAATAAATGAAGAATACATGATGGATAGGAGAGGAAGAAATAGTGCAATGTTACCATATCCTCAAAAAACCATTCAATTAGCTCATTGAGCACGTGAGCACATCCTACATGCTATAAGAAGTCCACTAGTGTGTCCCATCACTATTACTTATTCAACTAGTAGGGATAGTTCTTCAAATTCCCCTTCTAAGTGCAAGGTCACACATATTACCACTAGTGTTACTTAGCCTTGGTTATTCTATAGGCTAGCCATTGGTGAAATCAATGTAAGGCAACATGCCATGAAACATCCAAAAGTCAATATTTCAATTTTATTTTCCTCCATCCATGTACATATGCTTGGTAGGCTTCTCAAAATTTTCTCTATTAGAAAACTATGGAGATGATCATAGTTTGGGTTAATGATTACAAATTTTAATCCCTAAAAGATAAATATATTTAGAAATTGAGTGAAAGCAGCAACTGACATTACCAAAGTTCTCTTAGGGAGAGACTTCTATGTCTTCATGGCCATGATTAGGGATGAAGTAGGATATTTTCATTGACTATTACATTAGAATTCAAGTGATCTAGGTAATGTGTTAAATATGAAAAAGGCTTACATGGATATTGGTTTAATCTCTTGCTTGGCTTATGATGAAACACATTTTTCTTATGCTTCAACATTGGGTATCTGATGTCGGAGCTGCAATGTCGGGTATCTGATGTTGGGATCTTGATGTGACGTCAAGTTTCCAATGTCAAGGGGTATATGCTAGCCAATAAATATAGCACCTAGGCTCTCTATTTGGAATTATTTTTTGCTCATTTTTTTAGTAAATGTAGCAAAGCTCCTGCAGTTTATTTTCTTCAAAGTTAAAATATTTTCTAAGTACTCGAAGAAGGAGTCTAAGTGTGTACAGTTCTTTGTTCGAGCACTAATGTACCTGAGCATAGCAATGTGATGGGAATAAAATGAACTCTTTTGATAATTCTTGTAGCATTGAGAATATATTAATATTTCTTTTAATGCACTTTACTTTTATGATTTCTACTTAAATTCATTTGAATTAAGCACTTTATTTCTAGTTATTAATGAACACAAGCATGACCACTTTGAGTATACATATAGTACTTGGTAACCTAGCAACACTTAACATTTGGTAACCCAGTAGTGCTATATGTGTTCAAGATATGTCCAAGAAAGTGGGGCGGTTACTTGTGTTAGGTTAGCTAGACTATAAATTAACTAGATCTTAAATTACTCTACCTTTCATCATTGTTGTAGGTAACTAACCTCATAAAACATAAAATAAGAAAAATTGTGTACCTCAGTTACACTTAAACCATACCCTTGAGCCTCACAAGTGTAGTTAAAAAGACAATGAACATTCTCAATGCCCATTTCACTCCCTAGAAAAGCTAGTGTACTAGACAACTATAGGTCCATGGAATTCGACTAGATCATGCATAAACGCCTTAGTGATTCATATGGTTGGATGTAGGGGGTACCTCGCTACTCATCAGCTTAGTTGAGGAATTACATGGATGACCTAAGATGGCAAAAATACCAATTTGTGTGGGCCAATAATCATGAGATTACATTATTCTTCACATGAACTCTTCTTTTCATTATATACATATACATATATATATATATATTCTTCTTCTTCTTTTGAAAAAAGAATTTTTAATGCTACATGAGGATTATGGAAATAATTAGAATGTTGGATCACTACTAGGATTCTTTGATTACATTATGACAAAATTCATCCCTCACCACATGGCATACATAGGTTTGAAAGATTGTAAACTTCTTCTTATTAGGGTGGCTATGGAAGATAACATGTCCACCTTGGTCTAATCACACTGATTAGACCTATTCTTTGGTCATAAGAATCCTCAATGACACATCCTTTTCTTCTAGTAATCAAACACTCTTCTAGGAAATCTAAAGCTTATACCTTAAGAAGTGGATCCACCACTCACCCATAGTTCATGTAGCATTTGTAACACTTGAAAATTTTGGTGATGGAAAGCCGAAAATTTCAACATGAAACAATTTAACTTTGAATTCCACTAGCCTCAAGTAAAGGATCTAAAGCACCTTGGATGGTCTTGTTGATCACCCAAGGACTTATAGTTTGTAAAACAATGTAATTAAATGAAACTATAAATGTAGATCTAGGAAGAGAGAAACTAAAAATAAATTTGTACTAAATAAATGAACTACAACTTTTTATTAAAATAATAAAATTATTTATAGAAAAAAAGTTTAGATGAGTATAAATTTATGTGCTCTGAATGCACAAAGAGCCAAATTAAGGATGCTTAGAGTCTGAATTTATACGTTGGCTTTTTGGGCTTTCCAACATAAAAATTCAAGGCCCAACACAAAAACCCAAAGCCCAAATTTATATGTTGGCTTTTTAGATTGCTCTAGTATGTAAACTTCCATGGTAAGCATAAAAACTAAAAAAAATGCCAAATTCGATAATCTATAAGGCATTTTTGACCTTTCCAAGCCTAGATACATGCAAAATAAAACTTTTCCTACCTAGAAGATGAGGGATTCATAACTTATGAAGCATTGTTTAGCCTTCATATGTTAAGATGTGTGAGATTGTAGCCTATGAACTACAAATTTTACACTTTACAGTAAAAATCTACCTCAAATTCAAGTGGTGATTATTGCAATGTCAAGTGTTGGGAAAAATAATGCTATTGTATTTGCCATTATTGTTCACTAAATTACAAGTGATTTTGGTCATGGGATTCAACATGGATTTTCTTTGTGGTGTTTCATTAACCCCTCTTTGTTGATGTTTTCAAGATTGTCCAGAGAAACATTGACAAAGAATGCAAAACACCACCACAAGTCCATCACTGACGTTTCCTCTCCACACTTGATTCTATAGTTGTCAAACCATGCTAAAGAGTGCATGTGATGGTGAGATAAGATTATGATGGAATTATAGGGGTTTAAGATGAGATAAATTTCATATTGGCTATCAAGGAATGGTTACATGGGCTAACAAAGGATTCCAAATGTTGACATCATGGTTATGATATTGCAGTGACATACTTGTTGATTAATGTAGTCTTCAAGCTTCGTGCTTTGAAGTACTAGTCACTCGATAATGTTTTTGAGGAACCAACACTCCACTCCAAGACTTCTTTGGCCATTAGGATTCTTCCCTTGTTTGTTTGAAGCTACTAATTCGGCTTATGAGCTTTATTGGCCTCTCGGTTTTCTTTTTTATTTGCATCCTCATTTTTTATTTTTTAAATAGGGTGAAACTTTTATTGGGTTTCATTACCAAGGTTGAACTTAGTTTGGTTTTCTCATTGAATGAGATGTGCTACATCCAATGAACTTGATGGTGGATCATGACAAAGGAGATGTCACATGGCCACAATGCATGAATGTCAAACATATATTAACATTATCATTGAAGTAAGGAAGGTTATAATCAGACTATGGGATTTGTGGACTAAAAGGAGTAATTGCAGTGATGTGAGATAAGCATTCTTAGCACAATAGGGCAAGCTAACCAAATCTCATGCATCAAGGTCACATGATAACTTGCTACCATGATGAGTTGCACTTTTGCGATGACTGCTAGGCTTCACCCTATAAACATAACTCCAAGAGAATAAGAAAATAGGACAAAAAAGACATGTTGTTACAAGACATTGCATAAGGCTACATGACATAATAAGCACATTATAGGCCACCATAGGCTACTATTAGTACAAAATTGAAAAATTTGTCTTGCATCATAGATTTTACAAAGTTTGCACTTCATTTGTTATGCCAAATAGAGAGTGAGATAAAGGTTATGTAGGATTGCTTGTTTTAGATCATCAGGATTATCAACATCAGCCATTCGTTCCAACCTATCAACAATGATAAACAACACAACAAGCACACATGTCAATGTTAGATGTAATCAAGGGCTATGTGATGGATTTAATGTTACCTTACAAGGATTTGATGATGTCTTGAGCAAGGTTAAGTTCTAGTGAGGAACTTGGTTTCATGTGTTTTCTCCTTACCATTGTTGTTTAGATGGGAATTTTGACCAAGGTGTTATGATGGAAAAATTTAGTGCTAGAGGGCCAAAGATATTTGTTAGAACAGTTTAACCTGTAGATCCACAAGCCTCAAAAAGGATCTATGAGCACCTCTAATGGTCTAGCAGATCACTTGAGGACTTAAATATCTGTTACCAGGTATTAACAAAATATATATATATAATGTAAACAAGTGAGAAAATATTTGTTAAACGAAATTGAAATGGAAACATAACTGCAAAAAATGTATAAATAAAATACGGCACAACATTGTCAAAAATTTGTAATTAAATGTTTTAAAATAATGTAACACATTGATTCCAAAGATACAGATTAGGGCTTTTACAACCTACAATTGGAAAAATGTATTTGGACTCTAACATAGGAGCCAGGACGTGTTCTATAGTCTCCTCTCATAGATCTAGCACTACTTAATCTAGCTGCAAATTAGTTCTTAGCATCTCAAGTGCTTTGCGTTATGGAACAATGGTGATGGTCATCATGGACTCTTGGGTGTTTGCACTTCTTGAAGGTCTTAGGTTCAATACGTATGTGAAAATGCTAAAAGTCCCTAAGATGAAGTGGATCATCGTTTAAATAGGCCTTGGGTTCTTTGTCTGGTCATCAATTAATTCTGTCATGTTGGAACACCTTCACATGCAGCATCTGTCGGTACCATAAAGTTGTGATGTCAACATTGCATTGGTACCATAAAGTCATGATGCTAGCATTGTGTCGATACCATAAAGTCATAATGTCAGCATCATGTCAATACCATAAAGTCATGACGCCAACATTTCATCGATACCATAAAGTCATAATGATAGCATAGGATTGGTACTATAAATTTATGATGCTAGCATTAAAATCGGTACCATAAAGTCATGATGCTAGCATCAACATTGGTATCATAGAGTCATGACACTAGCATAGCATTGGTACCATAAAGTCATGATAGCATTAGTACAATAGCATCATGATGCTAGCATAGCGTCTTTGGGGAAATAAGGAAATTGTATCTTCTTTTATTTTTTCCATCAAATTACAAAGACTATTGGTCATGGGTTATAAAATGAATTTCTTTGGGATGTTTCATTGGCCCCTCTTTGTTGATGTTTTGAGGATTGACCTAAGAGACGTCAACAAAGAATGTGAAACATCACAATAGGTTTATCACCAATGCTTTTCTCTCCACACTTGATTCAATAGTTGTCAAATCCTACCAAAAAGTGCCCATGATTGTGAAATAAGGTCATTATGGTTTGGGGTGAGATCAATGGTTACGTTAATTAATGGGAAATGGTTGTTTTAGCTAACAAGGAGTTCCGAATGAAGCATGAAGACCTTCAGCATGAAGTCCCTTCCTGCACTAAATTAAAAACATCAGCATTTTGAGAACCAGATATTTTGTCAGCATCGACTGTTAAAAAACCAAGTGAATGAACCGCTCTTTGGGCGAAATCCGGGTGAAACGGCTTTCTCAATGTGCTACCGACATTATTAGATAACCTTAACGCTCTTCTGCTAAGAATGCGATGCCTGATTATTCTGCTGTGAGCTAAAAATTATCCTGCCAACTTGCGAAATCTCTGCTTCAAAGGATTGTAGAGATAACGGTTGATCTACTGAACAATCTTATAAAAAGTAATTCGAAAAACTAGGGCAAGAATCCCTTTTAAATACAGCTGCACCTGAATTTATTTTAAAAGCACTTAAGGCTGGCTTATTCCAAAATGACCACATCCAACCCGATAACGTCAAAACCGATATAGAATAATATTCCAGAAAGGTTGGTTAAGAAGAACGATGATTTGCTAAGCTTGATGACACAAACCTTCTCCGTACTAGAGTTGGATACGTATCTATTTGCACATTCCCGATGATCATTTTTTTTAATAATTATCATGAATATGACAATATTCACATATCTTGGGTGTAATGAAGTTGACGGTGGTTGTCCTTCTCCCATGGCTCAGTTTTGTCCACTAATGGACTCGGCATGCTTTGCTGTTTATCATTTTGGCTATCATAGCTTTGGGGAGTGTACTAGTTATTAGCCTTTTTGGCCATCTTATGGCTATTGTTCCATCATATAGTATAATCGTGGCTATTAGTACAAACATTCTTGGTTATAAATAAAATTTCACTTTGTATTTTTCTTGCACAAAAGGCTACGAGTAAAAACATTAGGACTGCGAAGGAAAGTGGGGATAATATGAAAAATATGAAGGTGTAGAATATGATGTAACTTTTTAAGTAAAAAAAAAAAAAACCAAAGGTAAAACCAAGAAGCAAATTGGTCCAATTATACACGAAAGAGATGAAAGGGATGCTACAAATAGACCAGTTTTAGGCCTCAGCGAGCCATGATCCATACTTGCCTAGAAAGTATGAGATAGAGTTAAAAGAGTGTATAAGGATAAAATAAATAATGAAACATGATATAATGTTGCAAAAGTAAACAAAAGACCATCAACCAAAGAAGGAATAAAGTGTTCATGATGTATTTGTTACTTAACCCTTGATAAATCAAAGGGCTTCTTTTGCATGATTCCACTCTTATCATGTGATGAGCAGTTAGGTACCCCTATGCCCAACCATACGAATCACGGGCGTTCACACGCAACTCAGTCGAACTCTATAGACTGTAAGCACTTAACATACACCAGACTCTAACCAATGAAACATTGAGTTCAGAACGGTCGTTGTCTTCCTAATCTCACTTGTGATGTCCTCTTTACAATGGTTAAGTGAGATTAAGGCTAACGATTTTTATATCTTTTTGCATATCTTTTGGTGGCTAATTTAAGGTATGGAAAGTAGGGAATAAACTATTATCTAATCTTTAATTATCCTAACTTGTATTCTAACTATTCCTAGCATAAGTATCTGGTCCCATCTTCCGAGCACGTTCTGAGCATCTCCTAACACTTCTGGGTTACCAGACATTAAGCGTCACTGGGGTTACCAAGTGTTTGATTTACGTTTGAGATGGTTGTACTTATGGCCTTTATGAACTACAAATGAACAATAGCGATTAAAATAATAATAACAGGAACTTAAGTAATTAACATGTAACTAACAAAGCATAAATATCTTAAACTACTGAATGCATAAAATAGCTAAGTCCAAATGCTGCAAGGAATGCTTGAATAGTTCGTCTTTATTGCCATCACGCCAATGGGCCCAGAGACATCGACGCTCGAATAAAGAGTCGATCACTTTTCTTACACCTGCTACGAGCCATTTGCTGTGTAGAATGATGCACAAAATTACTAGAGAAGATCACACCGTCCCTGGGGGCAGTGGTTCTGATAGACCTTCTCTAGCCTCTAGCCCATGCGTTGGTGGCGGCGCGAATGACGGTTGCCCTACAGCAGCTGCAACTTCAAGAGGCAGCCAGAAAGCCTCCAAGAGAGCCCTCATCTTTTCTTCTTTGCTTCTGGGGTCATTCATGGTCCAGGCAGCTTCTCCAATGTGTGCTAGAGATGGAACTTCCCAAGGGCATGGCAATGCCGGAAAGAGTTCTTTCAAGTTGACAAACTAGGCTATGAACTACTTGCGTTCAATGTCAAACGCTCGGATTGATGCCTGCAACTGCTGGTAGTTATTCATTCTTTGGCCCAGGTCCTCCACGATGATACGTTGGCCTTCAAAGCTTGTGCAGAGAACCTCGAGTTCTGCGTTTTCCATTTGCAACTTTTGCTTTGTTGCTTTGTACGCTTGGAACTCTCCCTCATATAGGGAATACGAGGCAACCACTTGTTTTTCCAATTCTAACCACAGTCTCTCGGCTATGATCATAGCTAGGTTTGCATATCGAAAGTTGGCCAACTTTATGTACTCTATCATTTCCTCAATCTTCAGCTCCTTCAAACGAATTTCTGCTTTATTATAGGCATTCAACCCATCGAAAATAGAATGCCATACATCGCCTCCCTCTCGGAGCTATTGGAGCACTTGGTTCATCTTGGCTTTAGCGACTTGAATGTGTTTCTCATTTACCTCCTTCTGCAATCCCACTTGGTCCCTGTAATGATTTTTGACTTTTTCAAATTTCAGGGCCTCGTTTTTCCAAGCGAAAATTTCAATTACAGACTTTTGTCACAATGCCCGAACCTCCTCCATTGACAGATTTCAATTTTCAGTAGCTAACCTTCTTATGTCAACATTCAGCCTGGCTAGCTCTTCCTACTATTGGTGGATGAAAGTTTTCATGTGTTCATTTTCCGTACCAACATTGCGCAGGCGATGAACCTCTGTGGTCAGCCGTACATTCTCCTGGTGAACCTCTGCCAAGTCCTTTTCTAAGTGATACACTCAGGCGTCCACTACGGACTTGTCAAGGATCGTTGTCTCCTGCACATCCTCAACGATCTAAAGCCTAAGTTGAAGCTGCTAAACAGCTTCATCCCTGGTGATGTCGCAGTCGAGGATGGTTGGATCGGCAAGTTGAGCTCTTAATTGGGCTACCTCCATTGCCAAGCACTAACAAGCAGCTTCAACAACTTCAAGTTGCCCTTCCAAAATGATGCTCTTGTCCCTTGCCGAGAGCAGCTCCGACTGGGTTGCAGTAATGTTGTCTGGAAGGTCAAAGACATCTGGAAGCGATTACCCAGTTCCCACCAGTTGGTCCAATAGCTCTTCATGTTGGGCTGCATCAATCTGGCTACACGAAGTTCTAGCAGACACCTGTACATCTTGTAGTCCATGAATGTTCGGTACGGGTGCTATCGGTGCATTAAGAGCTGTAGCAATTGTTTCAGCAACCACTTCAGCTGCAACTTCTTGTCCCTGGTGCTGCATCACTAGGACCGTTACCCCTTCACCATCTTCCAAGCATACCGAGAATGTAGCAGCATTCCCTGAAATTTCAAGGAACAATTGTTAGGTTGATCTTGATACATCTTGGATGCTTGGATCTGTTCTGGTTGGAACTTGTGCTCGGGTGGTGGAGAATATCAGCCCTGCCTTTTCAAGTAAGCTAACTGATTGAGCCACTTGCTCCAGGTGGCTCATGGTAGGGCGATAGACTGAAGGGTCTTCTCCTCCACCAATCCTGCCGAATTTCTCTTGCTGGCTCAAGAGCATTTCCTAGATCTCGCGGATGTATTCTGCCATGGTTTGCGAGCCTGGCTGCATTTTTTGTGCAGGTGCTAGAGGTGGTTGCTACTCTTCCTCTATCTGTGTGATGGTAGGAGTTTTATCTTTCATCATCTCTCGTCACGAGGTAATTGGGGCGCACCGAATTACATCGTTAGAATATCATGCTATCCCTGCCCATTTGCACAACTTTCTGATTAGGCAAGGAAATGGGAGAGCTTGTCTTCCACGTTCGTTCTTAGTGAACCTCTTTTCAATCTCCAGAAACAACAGCTGTGGAAGACTCATGGGAAATTTCCCACTCAAGGCGGCCCACGCACGAGCGAAGAAGGTTGTGATTTTACTGGGTCTTACCTTTGGGTTCACATGGTAAGACGCGATCTTTGCGTACACTCTTTTCACCGTGGTTTGGGAGCCAAACTCCTTGCGCTCTACCCCATAGCACTGTTTGGTCCATTGCACCTTTAGCTCTGGATCGGCCTATTTCAGAATTTCCACCACATCTGCCCCAGTTTCGGGCAACCCCAGAGCCTGCACTATTGTCTTCGAAGAGTAAGAGACATAAATATCTTTGATTCTTACTCTAGACCCTGGTTGCCGATTTGTCCAGAAGAGATAAGTTTCTCCTAAGTACCATTCACCATTATTTGTGATGATTGGCCACATCGGAGAGTTCTGCAGGTGGAGCCTCACGTCTTCTGGTGCATTCTCGAGGAATGGTCCAAAATTTAGCTCTTGAAGGACCATTCGCTGCATCTCGTGCGGCGTGATAGCATCAAGGAAAGCTTGGGTCAAGGTGACCTCAAGCCGTGGTGCTACCCAAGGGGTCTCATCCCTGAGCGATTGCTCACTGGGAATCTCCTCTTCGGGAATCTAATGAATAGATTCCACATCAGGTCTTTCGCGGAAGGGCCCTATTACATGAGAGCCCTCCACATGCTCTGGCGGTTGTACACCTTGTTCCCTTCCTGTGCGTGGGCGCTTGTCCCTTGGTTGTGACGGTCCTTTGTCCCTTGGATGCCTTGGTTTGGGTGCCATCTACAATCAAACATAACCGCCCGTTAGACCGTACATAAGTGGCTTAAGAGGGTTCGTATACACTTTCTTAGTTTGACCAAGTTATGTTATTGGTACAGGCACACCGTTAAGTCTTGCGGAGTGTTAATTTATGGGTTAGAGCCAAAGTTTCCGTAATTAACCAACTAATTAATTAATTACACATAGGCACATCCCCCCATGACTGAGAGCATACCTTCAGGTGTGGAAAAGGAAAAGGATTCGGTTGATTCGGACTCACGGTGGAATGTAGGCGCGTTGGGAAAGGTTAGGTAGAAAAAATGGTAAAAACTCCTCTTAATTTGGGCTCCAAATGATGAAAAATGGCAAAGTGCAGTGGGGTATATATGGGGGTTAGGTGCTGCGTCGACAGGGCCCCATCGACGCAGGGGTGTTCACCTATTGACTTGCGTTGACTAACCTTGGAAAAGCCCAAAACGATAGATTTGAAACATCAAATTGGGGCGGTTGAAGCATGTGAGAGGCCCAAACATGGCTGAGGACATGAAGAAGGTAATTAAGCTCGAAAAAGATAAAAAATGGGAGAATGGGACTAAAAAAGAACTCCGCAGGGAATAAATCGAGCGATGGGATCCAAAAATGAGTTAACCGCGAAATCCAAAGGATGGGAAACTTAACAAGCAGCACCAAGGAGATGCAGATGGGTCCTCCCTATAGTAGGCCATAGCCTTAGTAGCCCCTACATAGCCCTCAACATTGAGGTCCGTGGGCCTCAGGGCTAAGAAATGGTGTTTGCCAGGTAAGACTCCTATCCAAAAGATTCCGCCAAGGCATGAAAACCCACAAAAATCACGACAAACCTTCACGACATAAAACAGGTAGTGAGGTGAGTTGTGGAGAGAATTGGGTGAAGAGAGAGAGATGAGAGAATGGTATTCCAATCATTGGTCACATGAAACCCCAGGTGGAAATGTGGTTAAGTGATCCAGTAGAACCGTTCCGAAGTTCAGACCCAAAACCATATGCATTCAGTGACATCGCAGCAATAGACGAAGTCCCGACCATCCCCCAAGGAAGTAAGAATGACCCCACAAAGAACCACCACTCCAACAAACGTGAGAGGAAGGAAGTGGAACGGGACGATGTTAGAGACCAAGGAAGTCCCATAACTAGTACGGTGGCCCGTGAGAGGCAGTCTAAGGGGTGTGCTTTGAATTCCCACACAGTGATTTTTTTTTCTTTTTGGGGGAAACCACACCATGCAAAGACCCATGCGTGTTCACATGCATTTGACCAAGGGATGTGCATTGAATCCTCATGGTTAGTTCTTTTATTTTGTTCTTTTTCATTTTCTGGTTTTCTTTTTCTTCTTCTTCTTCTTCTTTTTTGAATTTTTTAGTGAGGACCACACCATGCAAGGTCAAACTGCCCAGAAGCTTCCATGGAAAGAAGGACGTGGAGTGGTAGGAAATCCATAAGGACATACCAACAACCTCAAGGGGCAGAACAAAACAACGAATATTGCATTCCCCTTGAAGTCACATCCGATTCAAACCATTGGGTCATCCTCTAGTCTAGGAACCACACAAGTCACACATTAATGAAAATGTTGTTAAGGAAAGGGGTGGCATGTGCTCAACAGAAGGAAAACCATGGAGTGGGTGAATGGGTGGATGATGGGAACTCACTGCCGATTTTATGAGCAAAAAGTAGACGTAAAGTCCAAAAAGAACCATGCGAGGGCGAAAACTAAACAACTAGGTAGACAAGTACTCATTATCCATCGCAACGAAAATCATCCGCGCCAGACATCTGAAGACAACAAGATGACAGATTAGCAATTACGCAAAAAAAAATAAAAAATAAAACATTCACAAAGAAATGAAAAATAAGTAAAGAAAGGAAAAAATGTACAAAGAAGTTGCAAATATATAAACAATGGTGAAAAATAAAAAAGTGTAAAACAAAAAATGACAAAATGGCAAGGGGTGTAGTCAAATAGGTCAGCAGGGATGACGATCTCCCCCACGACTAGGTGGAAAGGAGGAGACATGAAAAATGGAGCGTGGTTGACCACGTGATGATGAGGTGATTGCACTAGTTGAGTGGAGTTCGTAGAAATGTTTCAGTTGTTGGTAGTTGACTAATTGTGTTTGAGTGGGGTCCGCAAGTTTGCAGATGAGCAAGGCCCCGAATGGGAAGGTTTCGGAGACAATGTAAAGTCCCTCCCACAATGTTTGAAACTTGGTCAATTGGGATACGTGTGAGGGGTTCCAATACAACACCTTGTCTCCACATCTAAACGTGACCTTCCGAATCCTAAGATCATGTCATTTTTTGTTGTAGGCCTTGTGGATCTCATTGGAGGATAGGGCCACTAATCGGTTCTCATCTAGCACACTTAGATTGATCAGTCGTTCACGTTGTGCTAGCGAGAGGTTAAGGCCTAAGTCACTGGCGGTGGATAGTGTGGGGAGTTCAACCTGAATGGGAAGTGTTGGCAATTTTTCGTACACTAACTCATAGGGAGATTACCCTACAGGAAGTTTCCAAGTGGAGCGATAGGCCCATAAGGCATCATTAAGCTTAGTTCTCCAGTCCCTCCTATCTTTGCTGATGGTTCGGGTAAGGATCTTGGTGATCTCCCTATTGGTGACTTCGGCTTGCCCACTGGCTTGGGGGTGATAGGGAGTTGTGAATTTATGCGTTACCCCTAAGCATTGCATGATTTTCCGAAAAGTGACACCCATAAAGTGAGTTCCATTATCTAAAATGACTGCATGTGGCACTCCAAACCTGTTAACGATTTGTTGTTGGACAAATTGTGCGATGGTGTTGGAAGAATAATCGACGACGGCTGCGGCTTCGGCCCACTTTGTATAGTAGTCCACAGCTACGATGATGTAGGCCTTCCCATTTGATAGGGGTATGATCGGTCCCATGAAGTTGATGCCCCAGATGTCAAAGGGCTCCAATGGCTGGATCCACTGCTAAGGTCCCTCCAACCATGCCATCATTCCACAATCCCTTTGGCATCGTTCGCAAGAGCAGGCAAACCATTGGGCGTCCTTGAAAGGTGTAGGCTAGTAATACCCTACAAGTAGGATTTTAATGGTTGTTCGGCGTCCAGCATAGTAGCCCCCACAAGGGCCCTCGTGAGCATCTTGGAGGACGCGCAGTGTATCATCGTCAGGGACACACCATCAAACTAGGCCATCTACGCACACCTTGTAAAGGTGGCTGTTGATTTCCACGAAACGCTTGGCCTTATGGAGAAATTGTTGTTTCTACTGATGGTTCCACTCCTTAGGTAGCTCCTGGGTTGTGAGGTAGGTGAGGATGCGGTTGAACCAAGGGGATTCCTTGGGCGCTTGAGGATCAACTATGCCTGTGAAGAGGAGTTCATCTAGGAATTGGTTGGATAAGAGCTCCTCCTCTTCTACGTCATCCCATCGCAACCGAGACAAGTGGTTAGCAACCACATTATTAGTCCCCTTCCTATCTACCATGGTAAGATCAAACTCCTAAAGAATCACCAGCCATTGGATTATGTGGGGGCTCACCGTTGGTTTGTTCATCAGGAACCGAATAACACTATGGTCGATATGCACAAACACCTCGTATCTAAGCACATAGTGCGGGAATTTGTCCAAGGCCAACACCACAACCATCAATTCCTTTTCGGTGGTGGTGTAGTTCAACTGAGCACCCATAATACTATGGCTTGCACAGTGGATATAATAGGGACATTTCTAATCGTCACACTGTGTAAGCATGGCTTCCAATGCATAGTTGGATGCATCCATCATAATGTGAAAGGGTTTAGACCAATCAGGGGCTTGTAGAATCAGAGTTTCTACGAGTTTCTATTTCAGCACTTGGAATGTAGACTTGCATTCCTTGGTCCAGATGAATGAAGCGTCCTTCTTTATCAGCTCTACCAATGACTTGGCGATCTTCGAGAAGTTTTCAATGAATCGCCGGTAGTAACTAGTGTGTCCAAGGAATGATTGAACATCTTTTATGGTACTTGGTTGATGGTTAATTCCTTGGATAACCCTAATCTTTTCAAGATCTACGCTGATCCCTATTTGTAAGATGCGATGCCCTAGCATGATGCCCTCTTGTACCATCAAATGGCTCTTTTCCAATTGAGCCGCAGATTGGTGTCTACACACCTCTTCAGAACCTGCTCTAAATGGTCCATGGCTTGCTTGAACGTGGCCCCATAGGTGGAGAATTCATCCATGAAGACTTCCACACCATTGCCGATTTGTTGTTGGAAGATGCTTAGGACAAGGCGTTAGAACATAGCGGGCGCATTGCACAGGCCAAAGGGCATCTTCTTGTATGCGAAAGTCCCCCATGGACTCGTGAAAGTAGTTTTGGCTTGGTCCTCTAGTGCTATTTCGATTTGGTTATAACCATTATAACCATCCAAAAAGCTGTAGTAGTGGTGCCCTACTATGGTGTCCAACACCTAGTCCACAAATGGGAGCGGTAAGTGGTCCTTAAAGGTTGCCATATTGAGCAACCGGAAATCAATATAAACCCTCCACTTGCCACCTTTCTTGGGCACGATAACAAGTGGGCTAACCCATTTGCTATCGGCGACAGAATAGATGAATCCCGCCTTTAGCAGATTCATCTTTTATAACATGCTTCAATTTGGGATTCAACTGTCTTTGTGGTTGCCATTGTGGCTTCATGGAAGGGTCAAGATAGATTCGGTGCTGGCAGACCCTGGGATCAACTCCAGTCAACTCAAGATATGATCATGAAAATGCAGCAACCCATTTGTTTACCACCTCCAACAACTTCTTCTTCTATTCTGGAGCAAGGGTGGCATTAATGATTACCGACTTACCATTTTGCAAAAATGCATACTCTAAGTGAGCCGGTAAAGACTTTAACTCAAGGGGCTCTTGTTTGAAGCTCTCAGGGATTTCTAGCTTCCCCTAGTCATCTTGGTCATCAACAGTGGAGACCTATTGATGAATCTCCTCCATTTCATCTCTGCTATCGATGTAGGCTTGTACAAGCCCCTCTGATGGTTCCATGCACAAGGTGCTGCTAGTAGGATCAGCTATCAACCACTGGGTGTCCTCTTGGTTAGTGGCTGCTGCATATAGGCACTGTTGAACAAGTGATTCCTTGGTACACCGACTGCATGCTTGAATGGATATCCACATAGCAGACCATAATTACTGCACATAGTTGCACCCTGAGTCACTATACGTGATGCATGGAACATGTTTCTTCTCGACCTTCCCAAAAGGATTTTCCTTGGAAATTTCAAGGGATAGATCATCGAGGCCCAGTCGTGCATCCACCGTGCTTAGCCAGGCCCTTCCCATGATGATTGGGAAGTTCCCCTTGCAGTTCTCTACATAGATGATCAAGAAATCAACAGGGTAGGACCATCCACAAATGGTGGTCACAATGTCCTCCACTAATCCCAAGGGAACAATGATGGACTGGTCTGCTAACTCGAGCCAATTGTTGCTCTTCTTTAGCGGGGGCAGGTTCCAGTTCTTGTACATATCATGAGAGATCAAATTGACCCCTGAACCTGAGTCTAGAAGAGCTTTGCATGGCTCATTCCCTGCCACTTGAAGATAGATGAGGGGGCTTCTAGGATACCTTCTTTAATCCAGTCGGTCACAGCATGCATGAGCATGATCATCTGGACATTGGAGTATTGTTGTTGTTGGCTTGGAGGTTGCTCTGGCGGTGGAATAGTGGAGGCACTTGTAGGTTTAAAGGCACTGGCCACAGGTGTATGTAAGGGTATGTTCAAATTTTTGGGCCAAAAAAAGGGATGTTTCCGTGGCTTGGGTTCCGGTCCACTCGGCTGAGGTGCCGATTGCAAGTTAACAGCCCTCGTAGCGTTTCGTTGCTATGGCTATGGTGGGATCTCTCCCTACATCGGAGGTGCAAGTGGCAGCTGAGTGAGATGTGGTGGAGGAATGGCAGGAGAAGGTGATGGAGGATATAAGAGATGTGGTTTTCCCCCCCGGGGTGATGGAGATTGAGATCGAAAATACTTCGGGGGGTGGTAATGACTTTGAAAGGCTGCATGGCTAGAAGAGTCCTATGGAGAGACTGATTGCTGAACGTAGTACCCTTAAGGATCTGGCTGTTTGTAAGGGTACTGCTGCTTTGGAGGTGGCATCCCCCATGTTTGTGGGTGCTGCCACTATTGGAAGTATTCATACGATTGCGGTGGCGCTCCACTTGGATAGTATCCTTGCTGCTGCTGGTGGAACCGCCTAGAATTGCCTTGTGGATAAGGCAACCTTCGAGGTGTTTGCCATTGTGCCAAGCGAGGGTTCAATGTGTACACCCCAGACTCTTGAAGATGTGACACCACAGGACAACATCCCTTAGGATGTTCATATTGGCATATGCCACATTCATCTTCCTCCTCGGTGTCAGAGTCTGCAATCTGCTCTGCTACAACAACCTTGCCCTTTCCCTTATATTGGGCACATTCAGCTTCCTTCTTCTTGCACCGATCGTGGTCATTACCTTGTGCTATAGACTCCTCTACAATTTTCAGCACGCTTTGGACCCTTTCATCCAAAGAGTTCCACATCTTATCCACCTTTGCCAAAATTTTAGATGTGAACTTTTGTAACGGCAAGGTCTTTCGGTTTACCGCTACTTCCAACGATGATTCTTCCTCCTCATCACAAAAACAAACTTCCCTTTTTCTGAGGGAAGGATCTCGGTTGAATTCTTCTGCACTCTTCTTTTTCCTAAGTTCTCCTTCCTCCTTGGCCACCTGTTCAATGAGGCATTGCAATTGATGGGCCCTTAGTTCTGACAGTCAGCCCTAGGCATACACACCTAAGGACTTTCTTGTTTCAAAACAAAGCCCATCAATGATGTGGCGAAGCTGTGCCTACTGAGAGTAACCATGACTAGGACACTAATGCAATAATGAGTAGTACTTGCTCTTGGCGGCATCCAAGGGTTCATGATTCCCTTGTTTCCAGCCTTGGATCTATCGTCTCAGATTCGCCACTTTGGAGTACGTTTGATACTTGTCATTGAAAATTTCAAGCATTGTACTCCATCTTTTGATTAATTTCGGCTCCAAGGACCAGTACCAACTTTCAGCTTCTTTGATGAGCATGTGAGGGAACAACTTCAGCCTTTGCCAATCATTGTCAATGTTTTGTAGGGTGCAGGCATCATGAAACACTTGCAGGTGGGTCTACGGATCACAATTGTATCCCCCTTCAAATCTGGGGATGTGGTTCATATCAACGTGCTTGATCCGACCTTCATGTGCCTACTAGGGATTTGAACTGCCTCAGAGATCTAGAGCATACTCTGCGTAGCCGACAACCGCTCATTTGAATCATAGTCCTACTAGGGACCATGATGTCTGTGATGATTTCGACTATCCCTCCTTTCATGCCGGCGAGCATCACGCGATGGTTCGTGCGTTTCCTCATGTTGCTCCTTCCGATCCGATCCTTCCAAACCTTTTTTCCCCCTCCTTTCGCTTCCTCCTACCTCGGTTATGATCAGAGCTTGAGCTAGATGAAGGAGAAGGAGAGTGAGAGGATGGAGAAGAAGGAGAGGGATCTCTCCCTCTACCCTAATGATGGTCACGATCGTCTCATTCATCCTTGCTATGTGACCCTCCATCCCCTTGGGAATCTTGGCCACATAGATGCTTGGAATGAATCATGGATTGGAGGACCTGCTACCCTAGGGGAAGTTTAGTTGAATGGGTGTCATGAAAGATGGGATCCCCATCGTCTAGCAGCCCTTGTGAAAATAAGGGGTTACTGAATTGTTTCCCCTTCAGCTGTTCATATCTGTCTACCTGCTGCTGATCTCTTGCTCATTGAGCCTCAGTGGGACAATAGTTCCGATAGTCATGGTCCTCCATGACATACTCTGCTCCAAGGTCCTGGATGCCCAATCTGCCAAGATTGTGAAATAGCATCGTAGGAGTCGATCGATCGGGAGGGTGTACAATATTACCCTCCATGTTCTGCCATCATATATGCTCATCTTGATGTAGGATGAATGTGAAATCAGGGACGTACTCATCGAGATGCTTGTACACCACCCGACACTCCTGTGGCATCGATGGGATGGATATCTCCCTCCTGTGAGAAGATGTATTAGACGTTAGGTGGTCCATGTAATTGATGTACCTTACTACTAACTTTAATCCACCTAGCGTGCATAACTATTTCTATCCTAGGTCCGTTCCAACGACTTGAATGATAATTTCACTAAAGTTAGATGATGCATGTAAGACTTAACAGTCCTCAACAACGACGCCAATGATGAGCAGCTAGGTACCCCTACACCCAACCATATGAATCACGGGCGTTCACATGCAACTCGATTGAATTTCGTAGACTATCAGCACTTAACATACACTAGACTCTAACTAGTGAAACCTTGAGTTAGAACAGTCACTGTCTTCCTAATCTCACTTGTGATGTCCTCTTTACAATGGTTAAGTGAGATTAAGGCTAATGATTTTTATATCTTTTTACATATCTTTTGGTGGCTAATTTAAGGTATGGAAAGTAGGGAATAAATTATTATCTAATCTCTAATTATCCTAATTTGTATTCTAATTATTCCTAGCATAAGTATTCGGTCCCATCTTCCAAGCATGTTCTGAGCATCTCCTAACACTTTTGGGTTACTAGATGTTAAGCGTCACTGGGTTTACCAAGTGTTTGATTTACGTTTGAGATGGTCGTACTTATGGCCTTTATGAACTATGAATGAACAATAGCGATTAAAATAATAATAACAGGAACTTAAGTAATTAACATGTAACTAACAAAGCATAAATATCTTAAACTACTAAATACATAAAATAGCTAAGTTCAAATGCTGCAATGAATGCTTGAATAGTTTGTCTTTATTGTCGTCATGCCAATGGGCTCAAATACATCAACGCTCGAATAAAGAGCCGATCACTTTTCTTACACCTACTGCAGGCACTTGGAAAATATTCTATCTCCTACGGGAACAAACTACAAGAGCTTTGCTACAACTAACTAAAAGATGCCTAAATGAGGCGGGAGGCCCTCTTATTTATAGGCTGAGATAGGTGGCTGCGTAAATGGGGCCATGTCGACGTAGGAAGGCTACGTCGACAGGCCTGCGTTGACGCGGCCGCGTATTCGCTGCCCAGTCGACGCTGTGACTTAATGACACTTCATCATCATGCTTTTCATTTCATATGGAAATTGGTAGGTATTTTTGTTGACCACTCAATGTTATAGGTTTGGTGATTTTAGGCTCACTATTATTATTGTTGTTGGTTTTTCTCATGGTACTGGCCCTAGCTTGAATTTCAGGAGTCTTTGATTGAAGCTCCACCTCCAAATCTTGGTCATTGCTGACATAGTTAACTAATGGCACCAACACATTATCTCCACAAATCACAATTTCCCCTCCCTCATATGGTAAATGGATCTCCTAATGTATAGAAGATGAGACTGCATGAAGTTTCGCTAATCATGGCCTTCCTAGGATTAGGTTAAAACCAATTATCTCTTCAACTACTAAGAAGTTAGCGAATGTGGGAAATTGTTGATTACAAATTCCAAAGAGATAGAACCTTACATTGCTACCTATGACCCATTAAATGACTTGAGTACAGAGGTAGTGGTTTCTTGGATGTTCTCAGTTAAGCTTAATTTCTCCATAATGTTGTATGGTATCATGTTGGTTGTTGCCTTGTCATTGACATGCACATAATGAACTTGATACCTACTAACATGTATGGTAATGAGGAGAGGAGTGGATAGCACTTCTCTATTTCATGAGGCCATCTTCACCTCACTATCACAAAAGTTGAGCATAGGTTGATGTCAATCTTCCCTAAGTGAAGCTTGCTTAATGATGGAGTTAATTGACTCTTTGTTGGCAATCATGTCTTTGCTCATAGAGATAGAAGTCAACACTTGAGCTAGTGCATCTTTGTGAGAAGGAAAAGTTATGACCAGGTCATATAGGCTCAACAACATGTTATTTTGTTTAAGAGACCATTTGGCTTGTTTCATCATTACAAGAAAATCCTTTCCCTTGGCATGTGATCTTTCAGCCTTGGTAGTTTTAATTTTCTCCAACCTTCCTAGGATTTTTGGCTTAATGTCCATGGCTATAGTCAATCTTGATGTAGGCTTTTGTGGGTTATCTTTCTTCCAAGCCTTTTTTTCTTCTCTACCTTTAGTGGGATTAGTTGTTGGCTTGGAAACCAATTGTTTTTGTCACTGTTATGGAGATGGTTCTTGCTAATCATTAAGTTGTTGGCCACTATAGGTGAGCTTTGGTCATATTTTATTAGAGGTTGGCTTGTTGAAGGAAGAGGAACCCTAATAACAAATGGTTTCTGAGGCTTAGAAGGGTTGGTAATGCATTGTTCAAATTGTGACATTGATGCCACTAAAGGTGGGAGACGTACAATGAACGACTTATTAAGGGCTGGAGGTAGTGGTACCCTAATGATGAAGGGGACTTTAGGCTTTATATTTTGAGGTTGGGGTGGTACCTTGATAACAAATAGTTCCCTAGGAGCATTAGACCATTAGGTTTCTATGAATGAGACTACAATATAGGAGTTATTGTTGGTGTTTGGAGAGTTGGGCTCATTCAACATCAACTCTCCATGGTTAATCATCTTCTAAATATCATCATTTAATGCTAGGCAAAAGTTGGTATCATGACCAGCCATTTGATGACAATGAAAAAATCTATCTAGCTTAAAGTATTATGGTAGCTTCAAATTATCTTTGGCTACTATCATTAGATCTCTAGCTATCTCACAATGATGATCATACCTCTTACGAGCCTCCTTGGATAGTTGCTTATGTTGAATTTGGTTGTTTTTAAGAAACTACTCTAGAAGCTCAAAGAAATTCATAAGCAACTTTGTGTACTTAGACCTATCTTTGCGATCAAAGTTAGGTCTTGGCTTGTATGATGTGGATGGTTGTGATAAGTCAAGGAAAGTGTTGCGTGATGGTTATTCCTACCCTTCTGATTGCTTTGTATCCTTGGATATTATAGCCACATTTGTTTACTCTTCCTTAGTTCTATCTCTATCCCTCCTTTTGTGTTGGTTTTTATAGGTCATGTAGGCCAGATTTTTGCTAGCTTCAATGGCTTCTTCTATGTTCCTTGTTTGTGAAAAGGCTTTTCCCAATGACTGGGGTTCTAAGCAATATAGTTTTGGCTCACTAAAGTCATTGACTACTCCATTGAAGATGGCCAATAGGAGGATTTCAAAGATGGGCATGAGGATCTTGTTGAGCATTTTGTTCAATATGTAAATGAATCTTTGTACTAGTTTAAGTGATCTCTAATTTACCTTTATAAGTTGGTTTAATATTCTTTTAGGCTTTAAGTTATATCTGAAGTGGTTGACAATTTGGTTTATGAGGCTTTCAAGGAAGAAAATAGAACCCCTAGGTAAGCTACAATACCAGTCTAAAGATTTTCCTATTAAGGAGAATAGGAAAATCCACAGTATTGTATGTGCCCATGCTTGAAACAAGAGGCACTAGGATCAGATGGTTACAAGGTATACATTTAGATCTTCTTCATCATTATAGTTGGTGAAGTTTGGGATGGGCATGCCTATAGGTAAGGTCACTTGGGATATGGCAAGGCTAATAGGATCATCTTGGTAGAAGTCCATGACCTTTATCGTTTGAGTGGTTTAGGCTTTGAGTTTTTGTAGCTCTTTAATGAGGTTCTGGATCATCTAGAAGGCTTGATCTAGACCTTGGGGGTGCTTCCACAAGTTGTGGGATTTGCATAGATGGCTTTGGAGAGAGTTGAAAGACTTGGGGCTATGTAATAGGCATCGGTATTGATGGAAAAGTCTAGGTGATCATTTTGGTAGGAGGGTTAAACAAAGAAAAGGATGTTTGTGTCGGGACTTGAGGCATGAAAGGGACAAAGGGGGTTTGGAAAGCTTGTGTGGCCTAAGGTCCCATAGAAGGGTCCACTGGGATGGAGAAAAGATAGGATGTGGTGGATACCACCAATGATGGTCTTACGGAGCAAGGTTGTATTGTAAAGGGCATGGATGAAAACAAAGAGGCTGAATGAGGCATAGGTTGAGCCTACTGTGTGGCTATAATGGGTGTTGACCCAAACATGATGGGATGGATAGGAAGAAACTGAGGTTATAAATTGGGATTTGTAGATGAGGTAGGGGATGTGAAACTAGGTATAATTGTTTGAGGAGATGACTATTGTAAAAGGCTCCTAATGAAGGTATTTAGCTCTAGTTTAGCCTCAAATTCATCTTGTTCTTCCTAGTGGCCATCTAAACTAAGCTCCTCACTCCACTCATTAACTTCTATGAGTTGTATAAGCATGTGTGCATAGAAGACAGTAAGGGGGATCTTGTCATAAGGGGATGGGATGTATTTTTTTCCATCCTAGCATATGATTTTGAACTAATGCTTAGTGTCAAATTTGGAACATGGTATTAAAAGCCCAACTAGTATTTTGGCATAGAGAAAGTTCTAAAAATCCTCATTAATCATAGCAAAGTATGGGTTCTTGCCCCTCTGCTTGAGCAATTGTCTACACTCAATGATGACTAGGTCTTTTGGGTCATACAAACAAACTCCATCCTGGTTTGATGCCATGTAGGTAAGGTTGAGAGGTAATATAGTTGATCGACGAAAAGACATCAACAAAGTATTAATGATGTAATATGAAGGTTATAGTGCCAATGAGAGTTGTAGCATCAATGTGAGTTGCATAGTATCAATGATAGTTATGTAGCGTCAATGACAGTTGTGTAGCATCAATGATACTTGAATGTCAACAATGTTATAGTGTTAATGACATTGAGCATCAATGATACTTAAAATTTTCCAAGTTTTGTTGTTGCTAGAAAATTAGGGAGAGGTTTTGGTGTCTACACTGCAACCAAAATTGTAAAATTAAAAGTACTTTTAGTATTTTTAAAATAAAAATTTCTCTTGCGTACGGAGGGCAGTGACACTATGCACTACAACAATAATAAAATGAAAATTTCTTAAAGTTGATGTTTGCAGAGAGAAAAAGGTTATGATGCTATGTTGGGAATTGCACTATAACTAGTGACAGAAAAAGGTATGTTTTGGTTCAAACTGGTTGTAGCGTACAAACTACAAAGGTAGAACTAAAAATAAATTTTTAAAAACACAAAATAGGCAACCACTACAACAATTTTAGATGAAGAAGTTAGGCAAATGGCCCTTCTTCTAGTGCCAGCAATTATTACTAGTGAAAAATTTGATGCTAGAGGACTAAAGATCTTCATTGAAATAGTTTAACCCATGGATCCATAGGCCTTAAAAAGGATATGCAAGCACCTCAAATAGTTCAACAGACCACTTGAGGACTTAAACATCTATTACCATGTATTAACAAAATGTATGCGAAATATAAACAAGTGAGAAAATATTTTTTAGATGAAACCAAAATGGAAATGCAGTTGCAGAAAATGTAGAAATAAAATACAGCATGATAGTATTAAAACATT
Organism: Gnetum montanum; assembly: GCA_015680685.1. Taxonomy (NCBI): domain Eukaryota; kingdom Viridiplantae; phylum Streptophyta; class Gnetopsida; order Gnetales; family Gnetaceae; genus Gnetum; species Gnetum montanum. The sequence continues at coordinate 838,864 of MNCI01003240.1, forward strand.
GTATTTAAATGTTTTAAAATAATGTAACAAATGGATTCTGGAGATACAAATTGGGGCTTTCATGGTCTACAATTGAAAGAATGAATTTGGACTCAGATGCAGGATGTGTACCAGAAATTGTAATATAGTTCAATTCGAACTTTTATAACTCAACATTGCTCACTAGAATCAAACCCATGACTTGAAGTTCTCCAATCAAGAGTCTTACCACTAAGTTAACACCTCATTGTTTATTACATTATCGAGACTCTAGCTTAGGGTTGGTGGTAAATCATGTAAGTTGGGATATGACCTAATTTGCATCAATTTGGTTTTTTTAAATTATTAAATTAAATATATATTCAAAACCACCAACTATCTGGGATGATTGTACTTTATAGGTTTAACCCTTTTGGAAAAGTGCTAGACCCCAAAGGCCACGTATGGCATAATTACAATTATCTCTCACTCGTGAACAACCTGTTTCTTTTGTGCAAGCACACCAATAGTATTGGTGTACAAAGGGGCAAATTTAAAAGCGGTACACATAAAAAATGGTATTGGTATTGGTGGGGTCTAGCAGTTTTCCAAAACCGTTGAACCGGTAAAGTACAATCATCCCGTCAAGGATGATGTATTCTGTAAAGCGCATTAGCTTGTGGAATGGCCGGGCATTCTATTGGGAAGAAGTAAAAGTAGAGGCAGCGTAACCTGCCAGCCATCGGAGAGGGTAGTATTGATGAAATGGATTCATGTTTCTGCGACATTATAAATATATATTTGATTAATGTGTTTTCTCTGATATTCCTGCCGAGATAGATCTTTGTGGCCCTCTTTTTCACTATTATTTCTTCGCCTCATGTTTTGATTTCTCAACACCAAATTAATTCGCAGTACATGTGGAATGATCTTAAGCTCGACCCTGTGTTTTGCACCGTGATTCTAAGGTAAGGAAGTACATATCTTCTGGATTTGGAGACAAATCAAATACAAAGTTTTGCGGGCGAGGGTTTTGGAAGATCGAGTTATGTCTCGCGAACAGTCTGCTGCGTTGGCCTGGCGTGGTCTGGTAATATTTGTTTAGCATTTGTTTGTACATGAATTTTTGTGAATGTGTTTTCTTTGTTCGATATCGATTTGAGGCAGCTGTGGTGGTGTTTGTTGTGTGTCATCTGAGCGAAATTTTCATATAGGTTTTTCTTTGTTATTAAGGATTCGATCCTTTTTGTTGTTCGTGGATGAACCCTAAATACAATGGGCCTTAACCTGTGTCCAAATGTGTGAAAGTTACGCATTATGTTTTTAATCAACGTTTCAGTGTTCTTATTCGATCAGCAGTGTGTTTGCCCAGAAATTTCCCATTTTGCGAAACGTTTTATGTCAATGATGAATTTTATGGCTTTGGGATTTAACTTGTTCTCTTTACGCAACATAAAATATGTACCGTTCCTGGTTCATTTAAGTCTTGAGAATACCAAATCCATCTTCTTTGAATAATTTTGTCAAACTTGCAAGCTGCTTGAATCTGATTTAAGGAAACTCTACAGCACAGATTTTTGTTTTATCGGAAATATAGCATTCCTATTTTTTATTAAGAATTATTTTTCCTAGAGATTCTTATTTTGGGGATGTTGAATAGGTCACTTATAACCCCATCAAGATTGGCAACCCATAAATACCAAACAGCATAGGCAACATTGTGAATTAAAAAACTAGAGGATAAATTGATGAATCTCATTTCGAATGATAAAAAAAATGCAACTTCTGTAATTCTTCTATTCCTTATTTAGGTTCAGAAGACTAACATCGTGCTTTTAGAATTACTTTATTGACTAAACAATAACAGGATATTATTCTTATTAAACAGATTTGAAACCTATTTCGTTTGTTATTGTAGATTGTTTAGGAAGTTTGCCATTGAACCTATACGAGTAGTCTATTGCCTTTGGTGACTCTGTAAAACTACATGGATGCAGTGACTTCACTGAGATGCAACATTGAAAAATTGTGATTTCCATCAATTTGTAGATTTCAAACTGTTCTCCTAAAAGGTTCAGTTGTAGTACAAAGTCGACTATGCTTCTTGGTCGTTATTTTTAAGATTGGGTGGTTTTGTGCAGATAAAAGTATTCAAGGAGTCTGCAAATTCACTGTTGGTGGAAAACAAAGGATCTGCTACTCATGTTGTTAAACAATCAAGTTTACTGAAGAAACCCTTTACATCTGAGAAACAGTTACTGGGAAATGTTTTGCCAAGGGAGGCTTCCTTGGCGTCAAACCATAATGATAGATTTTCATCTACAAATCTTCCGTCTGTACATAGGCATTTCTGGTCTAATGTCAGCCCTTGGAGTGGCCTGGCAGGAAACAGAATATTTCCTGAACGATTACTTCAGCCGGCTGTTGGCTGTAGATTATTTTCAAGTGATTCATCCGGGCAAAAAAGTAATGGTTTTCTTTACTGCACTGTATTTTTAAATATGTGATAGAGGTTCCTAACACTTCTTTTAATCAAGGTTTTGCTTACTCTTCTAAATACTGGTGTATTTTATTCCAGACTTTAGAAACTTTTTTCCAAAGGGAAAGAAGGAGGCTGCAAAAGAAGGAGACCAAAAGGAAGATCCTAAAACAGGTACACTTTGCCTTTGATATAGAATTTTTTGTTATTTCATCTTTTTAACTAATAATTTATTATAAATTTTTTAAAATTTATACTCTGAAATTGCAAAGGAGTGTCAATTTTATTGATGAATTTTTGATGTTTAAAACTTAAGATAATAACTAATAGTATGTACACACACTCAAGTAAGATGGGACTTTGTAGCAGCATTTTGATTAGATTTTGATATAAGATTCGATGTATAATTTCTTTTCTTGCAAATAAGAATTATCTTTAACCAGAGTTTTATGGTTTAGAGTTTGGTGTTTACCTTAAAAAGAAAACTAAGAGTATGTGCAATTCAACTTGTATTTGTTACTTTGTTTTAAGACAGTTTCAGTTCATGTCAAGCATTGTTTTTACATACATGTCCTTTTCATGCAGAAAATTCCAAAACTGATGACTATAAAACTGTATTTGAAGTAAACATCAAGCCATTTCAAAATCTTTTGGTCCTACTTGCTGCTGGTCTTTCAGCAGCCCTTACACTTCAAAGTTTCAAGCGTCAGGATCAACAGGAGGTGATAATTACCCAAGCTTAGCTTTTTTTTTTTTTTAACATTTTCATTACTAAATGATTTTCTGTATGCATATTTTCAAAAAATAAAATCTCTTCTTCAATTTTTATCAAATTTTTCTATTTATTGGGGTAATATTTACTTGTAATGATGTGTATAGAGCATGTAGATTGGCAAAACATATTATCCATGTGCCTTTAAAAGATATGAATGATTAATCTTATGTAATTTTAGGAGGAAAACTCTTCATGTTGGTAAGCTGCAAATGAGACACTCTCATTTACATTAGTCCCATTATGTAAGATAGAAGAAATGATCTCATTTCAGAAAAGGTTCCATCAGAATTGAATATCAAATTTCTTTGTAATAGATAGTTAGTTTTAACATCTAATTCATCATTATTCTTCCCTGGTTACGTTCAAATATAGGCCGAAGCCCAATATCAATTGTTGATAATTAAATCCTTGTGACCTCATTGGGTTGGTAAATTTTCTTACTCAAATGAGAGGTTGCAAGTTCAGATTCCTTTGGAATCATATGATGGATATATGTCTTGAAGCCATATTATAAAAGCATTCAATAGTGTTAAGTAAATGTAGGAAATTATGTTATGTTAACTAATATTTAAAATAGTCATATATAGTCCACACTGTCAACCTCCACAGTTGCCATCGTATGTCATCATTGAGTTTGACTCCTATATTGGAGTACCGTATGATAATGAACATCCTCGACAAGTACCCATTCCACCAATCATACGTGGAGGATCTCGCCAACTGCCACTTAGATTAGCATGGGCTTTAACGATACATAAGTCACAGGGAATGACATTGGAGAAAGCTTGTATAGATGTTGGTAGCAAAGAAATAGCAGGTCTTACATTTGTGGCACTATCTCGAGTGAGGAGTATTGATAGTTTAAAGATATCTATTATTGATATCGAGAGGTCTTACATCTAGGAGATGTTTGGTTTCAAGGCTACTTGAAGGGTTGAACGGTGAAGGCGATTGGAGGTTCAGAGGCAATAGCCATAGGTATGTGTGAGGGTATGTTTGGGTTATTAGGCTAAAAAAAGGGACATTTTCGTAGTTTCACTTCCGGTCCACTTGGCTGAGAAGTTGGTTGTAAGATGATAGCCATCGTAGCGTTACATTGCTGTGGTTGTGGTGGTATTTCCCCTTACATAGGTGGAGTAGGAGGTAGCTGAGTGGGGTGCTGATGAGTAGGGACAGTAGGAGAAGGTGATGGAGGATAGTAGAGATGTGGGTTCTCCCCCCTAGGTGATGGAGATTGTGTTTGAAACTATTCCGGGGGGTAGTAATGATTTTGAAAAGTCACGTGACTAGAAGAGACTCGTGGAGATATTGGGTGTTGAACGTAGTACCCATAAGGATCTGGCTACTGATAAGAGTATTGCTACCTTGGAGGTGGCATCCCCCACGATTGTGGATGCTACCACTGCTGGAAATATTCATAAGGTTGTGGTGGTGTTCCACTTGGATAATAACCTTGTTGTTGGTGGAACTACATAGGATTGCCTTGTGGGTAAGGCAATCTTTGGGGTGTTTGCCTCTTTGCCAAGTGAGGATTCAATGCATACACCCCAGACTCTTGTAGATGTGACACCACAGGACAACAGCCCTTAGGATGTTTGTATTGGCATATGTCACACCCATCATCATCTTCTGTATCAGAGTCTGCAACCTGTTCTGCTACAGCAACTTTGCCTTTTCCTTTATGGTAGGCATGTTCAGCTTCCTTTCTCCTATGTCGATTGCAATTATTACTTTACCCTTTGGACTCCTCTGCGATTTTTAGAATACTTTAAAATTTTTCGTCCAAAGAGTCCCACATCTTGTCAACCTTGCCCGATATTTCAAAACAAATTTTTGTAGGGGCAAGGTTTTATGGTTCACCACTGCATCCAGTGGTGATTCTTCCTCATCTTCATAAAATTGGACTTTCCTCTTCTAGACGGAAGGGTTTCAATTATACTCTTTTGCACTTTCCTTTTTTCTTAGTTCCTCCTCTTCTTTAGCCACCTACTCAACTAAGTGCTGTAGTTGATGGGCCCTTAGCTCCAATAGTTATCCTTGAGCATAAACACCAAGGCTCTTTCTAGTTTCAAAGCAAAGCCCATCAATGATATGGTGGAGTTGTTCCCGCTGAGAGTAGCCATGACCAGGGCACCATTGTAACAATGAGTAGTATCTGCTCATGGCTGCATCCAAGGGTTCATGACCATCCTGTTTCAATCCTTAAATCTGTCATCCAGGTTAGCCACTCTGGAGTAGGTTTGATACTTGTCATTGAAAATTTCCAGCATCGTACTTCATCTCCTGATTGATTCTAGCTCCAAAGATCGATACTAGCTTTCTGCTTCTTTGATGAGTGTGCGGGGAAATAGCTTAAGTTTTTGCCAATCATTATGTATGTTTTGCAGGGTGCAAGCATCATGAAATGCTTGTAAGTGAGTTTGTGGATCACAATTACATCCCCCTTCAAGTTTAGGGATGTTGTTCATGTCAATACGCTTGATCCGACTATCTTTTAAGTGCCTACTAGGTATTTGAACTGCCTTGGCTATATTAAGCATACTTTGAGTAGCTAACAGTGGTTTATCCAAGTCATAGTCCTACTGATGGCCACGATGTCTATGACGATTTTGGCTGCCTCTCCTTTCTTGATGGTGAGACTTGTGTGATTGGTCACGCCTTTCCTCATGTTGTTCCCTTCGGCCCTTGTGATCACCATCACCTTGATCCTTTCTACCACCATTACAATCGAAATCAGAACCAGGTGAAGATAGAGTGGAGCGAGAAGATGGAGAAGAGGGAGGGGAATCGCCACCGCCCCGATGTCGATCTCCTCCTCTACTGTGATGACGGCCCCGATCTTCATGTCCATTCTTGCCTTTGCCACGATCTTTCCTATGCGATCCCCCATCATCCTGGGGTTCCCGATTGCTTGATTGCTTGCTTTGAATGATGGACTGAATGATCTAATGCATCGAAGGAGGTTCAGCTGAATGGGAATCATGAAAAATAGGCTCCTCATCGTCATGCAGTTCTTGTAAGAATAAGGGGTTACTGAATTGTTTCCCCTTCATGTGTTTGTGTCGTTCTACCTATTGCTGGTCGCATACACGTTGTGCCTCAGTTGGATGATAGTCCTGGTAGTCATGATCCTCCATTACGTACTCCACACCATGATCTTGAATGCCTAGTCTGGTAAGATTTTGAAGTAGCATTCTAGGAGTTGATCGGTCAGGAGGTAATATGATGTTACCCTCCATGTACCGCCAGCGCAGTTGCTCATCCTGATGTAAGATAAAGGTGAAGTCAAGGACATATTCATCCAAATGTGTGTACAACACCTGACATTCTTGTGGCATTGGTGGGTTGGATCCATCTCGCCTATGAGAAGAAGACATTCTGGATGTTAGATAATCCACTAACTGGTGTGCCTTACTATTTACTTAGACCGCCTAGCATGCGCAGATTTTACTATCCTGGGTCCGTTCCAATGAGGTAAATGATAATTTTGCTAAGGCTAGATAGCACATGTAAGACTAATAGTTCCTGGCAATAGTGCCAATGATGAGTGGCGAGGTACTCCTACACCCAACCATACGAATCACAAGCGTTCACACACGACTCAGTCGAATTCTGCAGACTGTAAGCACTTGCATACACCAAACTCTTACTAGCAAAACCTTATGTTAGAACGATCGTTGTCTTCCCAACCTCAATTGTGATGTTCTAATGCGATGGTTGGTTAAGTGAGATTGAGACAAATGATTTTTTATTGATTTTCTCTTTATCTTCTAAAATCTAATTCTTGAAATGTAAGAAATGGAATGTTGCGTAATCTATAATTGTTCTATTCTATCTCTTAACTCTCCCTAGCATAAGCAACCGATCCCATCTTCCGTGCACATCCTGAGCATCCCCTAACCATTGTTGGGTTACCAAATGCTAGGCGTTACTGTGTTGCCAAGTGTTGGGTTTACGTTCGAGACAGTCGTACTTATGGTTTTTACAGAATATAAAAGAGCAATAATGATAAAGTGATAACAATGAATACTTAAGAAATTATTAAAGCGTGGAAATATTAAACTATTTAAATGCTTAAATGATTAAATCCAAATGCTGCAAGGAATGCTTAAAAAGCTCATCTTT
>MNCI01003240.1:846470-857447 GCA_015680685.1 Gnetum montanum
TGGGTAAATTAAGAAAAATAATTTAACATATCATCCTAATTAATCATATTAAATATAATAAAAAATTCTATGGTATAAATTTTATCATATTACATATAATTAATCACAATTTTTAATGTTGTGTATCATATGTGATCCAAAAGCTCTTAATACATAATTTTGCATAATTAAAGATGTTGTGGCTACTCTCTAATTATACAATAAAATTATATAGATCACTTGTTATAATTCATATGCAGAAAATGATGCATACATATACAAAAATATCCATAAAATTGATAAATTACCAAAGTCAACATGGTATAAACATAATTCATGCAATTATTCCAGCCCAAGGTGCCCAGGTGGAGGCCAAAGTGCCAAAAGAAAACCCTATAGAACAACACTAATTCATTAGCCGACATGAAAAAACGCCAGAAATCATAATAAAAATGATGAATGCTGGATACACAAGTTGGAATCACAAAATCCAGCTATGTGTAGAGGGAATAAACATATGTTAGCCTTTGTGCAAGTTAAACCAAATTCTGCTCAACATTTGAAAACATTTACATAATGACTGGCTATTATAGGCCAATGATGTAGATAGCAAACTATCGCATGAATGAAAAATTGCAAAGAGTACAACTAAACCAATTCTCCAAAACAACAAAGCAAAATATCCTCATTGCCACAGTAGTAATGGTTTCTATTTTCTAGTTCTACAGTGCACAAGAATGTAACAAAATGTGAGAGTGAAATCTCTTTCACTAGGTAGAAACCAAAAGCAAGCAATCTTCCTCAAACTACAAAAGGTAGAAATATTTTTAAAAAATGCTATTTCCAAATTGCACCATCATCAAAAACTACATCAAGATAGAGATCTAACGCTCTAGTACCAAATGTAAGAAAATAATTGTGCAAAAAACTAGATAGAACAAGTAATGAAAGTACAGAATGAGGAAGCAAATGGCACAAGAAATCCACATGCATAAATAATTGGAAATGCACAATTCTTGAGCAAATGGAACTGGCCTCCAACCATTAATGCCTCAAATTAAATTTGGCATTCTGATTCTTCTTTTACACGGGCGCTCTGCAACAATGGTGTATGCAATTGATGGGACACGATATTGCATGGGCCGCAATATCGTGTACGCGATATTGCATCCGCCACGATATTGCATCCCCCGCGATATCGCGTACGCGATATCACGTCGTCCTCCGCGATATAATAGATATCAACCTACATTTGTTGACATACGAGGTTTAAAGATATCTATTATTGATATTGATATCGCGTGTACAAATGATGACATACGATGGCAACTGTGGAGGTTGATAATGTGGACTATATATTATATTCTTAGTGACTCCCAATGCACCATTAACCAATCCTTCTTCTAGCCATAGATTAACAGTGAGCATAACCCTTGCATCCTCACAAATGAACACTACTCGGTCCAATTCTCCTTCTGAATCATCCAAAAATTTCACACCATTTGTCTTTCTATCTACTATGCACCGTGCAACTAGCTTCTGCATTTTTAGCAATATTTTTTCATTATGCATATGCGTTTTATCCTTTGTATCAAACAAATGCACAGAATTCTCAAATCCATCTTGCCCATCCGATGTTGATGGAAGTTGCATTCTCAAGCTTAAAAAATCATAATCCTCATCAGTCATCTTTCCTTCTCGTATATTCATCAAAACTTCTCTAAATCTTTGTTGTTGCGAATCATCACCCCTTTGTTAATACACAACATCCAAGGTTACAAATTTATTGAATGCTAACCACAAATTCTCACATGCATCTAAGATGATATGTACGATATAACATCTTTAACAGGTGGAAGCTGTGCAAGATCTTCAATGAGTATCATAGATCTATCACCAAAGTTATTTAAATGATTATCTGAAAATATTTCCTTAAGCCTTCGGTTAATGCTGCTAAGCAATTTGCCACCTATGAAACTCATTTCGTCTATAATAATATACTTTAAGTATTTGTATTTATTTTGCAACGATGACAAAGTTGATGCAGCCAATGGTTTGTAATCTCCGATTCCAATCTTCAACGCAAAATGTACTGTAGTTGCATTAATATTATACGCTGCAGCACCAGTAGAGGCGAGCACCAATAAGTTATTCTTTCCCGATGAGCAAGTTCGACTAAATTCTTTACGAATCGTATCAATGAGATACGATTTTCCTGTGCCTGCTGTACTTTGAATAATCATCAATAGAGGAGAAACTTCATCCATTTCGAATTGTTGCATATATAGATGGCCAGTGATAATCTTGTAACATTTCTTCTGTTGAACTCCTAAAGAAGATATGTTCACTTGATTGTCGTTATTTCTTGAATGTGTTATTATCCCATGTGATCTATCATATTATTTTTTTTTTAAAGTAGCAATATCTATCGCTATTTAGTATTTAACTCGCTAATGATATTATATTATCATCCATATAAATGTTTGCTGCTACCATAGGTATTATAATCACTATATGAATAAATGGTCACTATTACTATTGAAATCTACGATATTGATAACGGTATATTATATTACAGAATTTTCTGAAAAGGATTTTTCTACACGATTCAAAACAGACATCGAGAACAACACAAGAATAATACGAGGCATGTCAAGGCGGTCATTTCAATGTATATATACAAAATTTCATTACAAATTCTCTCTCTTGGCTGAAAGTCGAGTCAGTATATGCAAAGAAGATTAACATGAGTAGATTAACATGAGTTCGTAAATAGAGAAGTATGCATATGCAATGGCGGTAGTCACTGCATTGTCTAAGCCATGACCAACAGTAATCGGAGCGCTGATATTAATAAGAGCCTTATCATTATTATATATACAAAATTTCAGAAAAATTTCTGACATGCATACCCATTGCCAATTTATTGCGCTTCAGTAGGCACTCTCGAATCCAACACAAAGTGTTCATCTAATGAGGCGTATTTATGGTTTTCAACGGAACATAACCTTTGGAACAAGGACGCAACCTTTCTAAACGTATTACACAACTTTTCTAAACGTATTTCTATTTTGCAACGGACGTAACCTTTTATAACACTACGTAACTTTTCATAACATGTCAGTGTTAGTCAGCATTATGGACAAAGTTGGTTTTACCGAAATATGATTGGTAATGGCTTGTTGGGAAAGTCAACGTTAGTCAGTGTTATGGACAAAGTTGGTTTTACCGAAATATGACTGGTAATGGCCTCTTGGCCAAAATAGTCATATCTGCAATTTTATGCTTGCTACCAAGTATCAACACAACCTCGGTGATTACATGATGTATTTGAGTCCCTGAAATATATGACAGTTCTACCTTCCTAGTGACATTGTATTATTCACTTAATGTTTGCAAGCTATTGTGTTGCTCTTTTATGTATTTTGCTGCATCATGTGACGTTCCACACCTGAATCAAGGAAATTGTTTTCTGCACATGCTATTATGGTACCAAATGACATTTTTGTCATATATTGACATATGTTTACATCTTTTTCAGATCAGCTTTCAAGAATTCAGGAATAAGCTTTTGGAGCCTGGATTGGTGGATCATATCGAAGTCTCAAACAGATCGTTAGCAAAAGTTTATGTTAAGGATAAAACTTCCACTGATTATAATGGAGATATAGATATAGAGTCTCAAGTTCATTCTAGTCGATACAAGTATTATTTCAACATTGGGAGTGTTGACTCCTTTGAGCGCAAGTTGGAAGAAGCTCAGGTGGACTTTGGTCGAGATCCACATGATCATGTTCCTGTCACATACATTCAAGAGTTTTCTTATTTGCGGGAGGCTGCTTCCTACATACCAACTATACTTCTTATAGGTACTATTCTGTATTTGAATCGAAGAGCTCAAGGGGGCTTTGGCTTAGGTGGAGGTGGAGGATCTCGCAGTATATTTAGTGTTGGCAAAGCACATGTGACCAAGTTAGATAAAAATTCAAAGGATAAGGTAACATATGATGTTATATTGTTATTAAGTTACTTAAATGATAAATTTTCCTTGTTAACTTGTTGGTTTTTTATTTGTCTTGCAGGTTCTTTTCAAAGACGTTGCTGGATGCGATGAAGCAAAGCAAGAAATCTTAGAATTTGTTCACTTCCTAAAAAATCCAAAGAAGTATCAAGAACTTGGTGCCAAAATCCCAAAGGGGGCACTCTTGGTTGGTCCACCTGGTACGGGAAAGACACTTCTTGCCAAGGCAGTGGCTGGAGAATCTGGAGTACCATTTCTGTCAATCTGTGGTTCTGATTTCATGGAAATGTTTGTTGGTGTTGGTCCTTCCAGGGTAAGGGATTTGTTTGCTCAGGCAAGGCGATCAGCTCCAAGTATCATATTCATTGATGAAATTGATGCCATTGGTCGTGCTAGAGGGCGGGGTATGTTAGGATCAAATGATGAAAGAGAAAGCACTTTGAATCAATTACTTGTAGAGATGGATGGTTTTGGAACAACATCTGGTGTAGTTGTCTTAGCAGGAACCAACAGACCTGACATATTGGATAAAGCTCTTCTTAGACCTGGCCGATTTGATCGTCAGATATCTCTTGATAAACCTGATATTATAGGCAGAGAGCAAATATTTAAGTTATATTTGAAGAAATTGAAGCTTGATCAGGAGCCAACATTTTATTCACAAAGACTAGCTGCACTAACACCTGGCTTTGCTGGTGCTGATATTGCTAATGTCTGTAACGAAGCTGCGCTGATTGCCGCAAGGAATGATCAGAAACAGATTACCATGGATCATTTCGAGTCTGCAATTGATCGTATCATTGGTGGCTTGGAGAAGAAAAATAAGGTATTACCTTATCAGCTATTCCTTGAAATGCTTTCACGTATAGTTAATTTTTATGTGAAACTTTTACTACCTTTCTCTGGTTGCATGTTTCACTTTGGAATCGTCCAAAAATTAACTTGAAAAATATATCAATTGTTTTTTCATCTTTGCATAATGAAAGTAATCGAAAGAGAGAGAGAGAGAGAGAGAGAGAGAGAGAGAGGCTATTTTGGCATGTATTTTAGAGTATCAATAAATAGATAATTGAAACGCAGCAATGTTCATTCTGATTTGTGACTGTATCACCAATATTGTTCTAATCTATAGCTATTTTCCCCGATTTGCAGGTTATTAGCAAGGAGGAAAGAAAAACTGTTGCATACCATGAAGCAGGTCATGCTGTTGCTGGCTGGTTTTTAGAGCATGCAGAGCCTCTTTTGAAGGTTACCATTGTTCCTCGTGGGACTGCAGCATTAGGCTTTGCACAATATGTTCCAAATGAGAATCTGCTTCTGACCAAAGAGCAGTTGCTTGACATGACATGCATGGCCCTCGGAGGAAGAGCTGCAGAGCAAGTTAGTAATATTTTTCTAGTAGTGGCATCTAATTCAACTCTTTTAGTATGTGTTAAGATAACAAATTTAATTACATTTTATGATTTGGGGATCTAAATCCTGCTGCTATTGCAGGTTCTTTTGGGTAAAATATCAACTGGTGCCCAAAACGATTTAGAAAAGGTGACCAAAATGACGTATGCGCAGGTTGCTGTATACGGATTTAGTGACAAAGTTGGTCTGCTTTCTTTTCCAAAGAGAGATGATGGTTTTGAGACAACAAAACCATACTCTAATCAGACGTCGGAGATCATTGATCAGGAGGTGCGTGAATGGGTAGACAGGGCCTATAAACGAACAATCCAGCTGATTGAACACAATAGAGAGGGTGTTGAGAAGTTAGCTAAAGCCTTGCTTCAAAGGGAAGTTCTGCATCAGGAAGACCTAGTTGAAATACTAGGGGACAGACCCTTCGTTCCTGCAGAGCGCACTAACTATGATGTGTTTAAAAAAGGTTTTGAGGAGGAGCCAAAACATAAAACTGAGGAAACATCCTCCTCATCCTCTCAACACGAAGAGGCTGCGCCTGCTGTGCTTTAGGCTATTATCTCGGATCATCATGGGGAACCATGTTGATCTTCCATTGTATCATTGTTTGTCAATCTGAAGTTGAAAGGAAATTTCAAAATTTTTTCAAATCTCAAGGTTGTCAGAGTAGCAACTAAAACATAATAAGTTGTACATTAATTGTCATTGCGGTTTCCCTTCTGTAGCAAGCTATTAATATTCATTCCTAATGTAACTGCTAACAGATTGATAAAGCAACTAATGTTTTTGATGGCGTTGCAATTACAGCGGAGTTGAGTTGTAATTAGCACGCACGGCTTTAAGCTTTATTGCAGACTGCTATGAACTTTCCATTGCGTAGCTTGGTTGAATGTAAACCAATACGGAGTGTGAAATGCTTGTACATCTACAGCATTTTTGGGCTTGTTCATGGCTTCATGTTAGAGCCCAGGCCGTAAGTTTATCTTAGCAAATAAGATCAGTGTCAAGTATTCTATTCGAATCATCGGCCTCAATCTAACAGATTGTATATTTTATTTTACCAGGCTCAAAAAACCAGATATTCTGTTACAGTCGCTGTTTTAAACAGCCAAACCAAATGAGGAAAACGCTGAGCGATACATTAGGGCATCCAAGTATTTATTTATATTACTGGGTAAATGTATTTTCAAACGAGCCTTTTTCTTCTTTTAATGGAGAGGTTAGGTTAGGTCACAAAGCAGAACAGAATGCATCACAAGCATCAGTGATGCAAACCGAAGACTCAAATTTTACAGGCTTCCGCCGGCAGCACCGGAAGCTTCTTACAAGTTATCGTTTAATTCATAAAATTTTCAAACACAACCACGGCTAATGCTTTCCCGTTGAAATAGGCTTTTATTAGCGTAAAATTTGCTGTCTTTTAAATATGATCCTAAAATTTAAGACATGGTACGTTAAATAAGCTTGTCCTTGGAAGACATTTTAAATAGCTGTACAAGAAAAGACGTCCTATTTGTTAAGAGTGAAAAAACACACACGTTTAATTTCACGGATACTTATGAATATTGATGAATAGCTGAGTATATTTGAACCTTGTTATAAAAGATTAGGATATATTTTTGGTGGAGAGTTTAATTATTAGCCTTGTCAAAGAGAGTCTTCCTTGGTCATGAGAAAGTAATTTTTCTTGGTCATGGTTTGTTTCTCTCTTTGTAATAGCTGAGGAGCTTTATAGATAGATTTTGTCACAGTAAATAAATAATTATTTTAGCTGAGAGTTTTATTGAAAGGCTAACTTCTTTGTTACCTAGACTTTCTTCCTGGAAATAGATAATTATTGTCATAAAGCTGAGTAAAGAGATGAACTTTTTTTCTCAAATTATCAATGAAGAATTTATACAAGTTTTGATTTCTGTTTTCAATGTGACAATTAATTCTTAAAGATTTTATTAATTTTAAAAATGTAAAAGATTCTCTCAACCAAATAATAACTATCATTACGTAGCATTGCATAAAACATGAACTTTGGTATACTCGCCTTTGATTGCATAAAACATGAACTTTGGTATACTTTGATTGACTGCGTTGCTAAATAATACCAACTCGTGACCAGCTAACGACACTCTTTTGACGCTTGAAAATGAATGAAACTTGTTGCGGTTGAGAGGGCAAAGGCAAGTAAAATAAAAATAGCAAACCCAGGTTTGCAGCTGTTTCTTTTTGTGGAGACACCATCCGTTTGCCTTATAATCTAAAATGGTCTGAAGGTCCAAAGTGTTTAAGGTTCAACGTTGCTAGGCTTGGAAATGTCTCGCCTCTTGTGCGTTTGAGAAGGTAAAAGAGCCATATAGCAATAAAGGGTTTGGATTTGTTAACTTTAATTTTTTTGTATTTTTTAAAGATAAATAGATGTTAGAAATTTGCTGGTGGTTCTGATGACCATACATGCTTGTTATTAATGGTGAATTTATTTGATGAAGCCCATTAGTATCTAGATGGTCTATATAAAATAACAGTGAAAGTAGTATGACGGCTTTTAAAGTTTTTGACTTTGTTTTACCTTATAATTTATACGAATTTTTGTCTGAAAATACCACTTCTCGATATTATTGACTTTATGCACTAGAATAAGTGTTTTACACTGGTGACTCAGAATATTTTTGAATGCTATAGAATTGGTGTTTTGCTTGTGTGTTATTTTATTTTATTTTTGTTTGTTAAATTGGTAAATTTTGAAATGGTTGAGAAAACTTTGGATCTTAATTGTGTATGCTAGTTTTCTATCTTCAGCTCCAAATTGGTTTGGGCATTTATTCTTGTTGCTAAAATAGGAGAATAGGAGTGGTTATCATCATGTGCTATTTTAGGGTGTGCCTAAGCACTATATTGTGATGGGGTGTGTGTTGCATGAACAAGAAGAGTGAGGAGAAGCATATGTAAGCAACTGTTGCATTGTAGTGTGGGTGTTTGTATTTTCCCTTTTTGCATCTACTAAAGAAAATTCTCCATTCTCGTGGATGTAGGCACCTTGCCAAACCACATAAATCTGTCCTATCACAATTAGTATTAGAGCAGGTAGTTGGTCATAGTTGTAGAAGAATAACCTCTAGGGTTTTGAATGCAAAGTTTGAGGTGGAGAAATTTTAATGACAAGAACAACTTCGGGATGTGGTAGATCAAAGTCAAGGATTTGCTCATTTGGCAAAGTCTACACAAGGCATTGCAGGGGAAAGCAAAGAAACTTGTAGGAATGTTAACAAAGATTGGGAGGATTTGGATTTGAGAGCTTAGAGCACCATTTGCTTGAGTCTTGTAGATCAAGTCTTGTTTAATATTGCGAAGGAGGTTTCAACCACTACATTATGGAGCAAGTTGGAGGGTTTGTATATGACCAACTCCATCACAAACAAGCTTTATTTGAAGTTGGAGCTCTATGACTTTAAGATGAAGGAAGGAATGTCCATTGTGGACCATCTGANATTTATTTGAAGTTGGAGCTGTATGACTTTAAGATGAAGGAAGGAATGTCCATTGTGGACCATCTGAATGCTCTCAATGCGCTTATCTACTACCTGTCAAGCATTGAGGTGCAAGTTGAGCAAGAAGATCATGTAGCATGCGTTACCCACTAATGCGCTTTACGCATTAGTTAATGTATGAAAGTGGCCACCATGCCCATTAATGCATTTTATGGGTTAGTTAATGCATTTAAGTGGCGGACATGCCCATTAACACATTTTTATGAGTTAGTTAATGCATGAAAGTGGCCACCATACCCACTAATGCATTTTTATGAATTGGCTAATGCATCAAGGTGATCTTCATATTCAGTAATTCACTTTTTATGCATTGGCATTGGGTCTTATAAGATAATTGATTACATGGCCTATAAATTCATCCTTAATGGGCGAACAAAGGTATCATGAATCATGACAGGATTGTAATTTCGGTCTCTTACATAGATGCTTGAAGATTGCTGATGAGTGGCGAGGTACCCCTACACTCAACCATACGAATACAAGTGTTACAAGCATGATCCGGTCGAACTTTGCAGACTAAGTGCCTACACGCCTCATGGAACACTTAAGGTTAATCATTCGTTGTCTTCCCAGCCTTACTTGTATTTGTCACGGTTGTATGGTTAAGCAAGTCTGAGGTATGTGATTTTTATGTCTTTTCTGTTTTATCTCCTATGTTAATGAGGTGAACGGTGAAGAGACTAATTAACTAACTTTCACTAACTAACTAAGCCTTAAATAACCTAGCATCAGCATCCGTTCCCACTTATCGTTCATACCCTGAACCAATGCAACCTTGGTTACCAAACACTATTTGTTACTCGGATCACCAAGCGTAACGCACGTGCTCGAAGCAATCATACTGAATGCTTAACTACAGGAGAAGGGTTGAGAGAGATTTAATGACTAATAAAGCATTTAAATCATAAACAATAAATAACAATAAATAAAGTCCTATCTAGCTTAGTTCATGCACTGCAAGGTTTATCCAAGAAGTTCGTCTTTATTTCCGTACACAAATTGTGTTCAGGTACAATATTTGCTCAAATAAAGATCCGTTCACTTTGGAGCTCCTACTGCAGGCACATGGAAATTATTCTATCTCTGGAGAGGTAAAACTGCCAGAGTTTCACTATGGTCTAGGCATAGATGAGAAATAAGGGAGAGCCGACTCTTATTTATAGATTTGGCGACGCACTGCGATATCGAGGGGGACGACATGATATCGTGTATGTGGTATTGCGGGGGATGCAATATTGCGGCCCATGCAATATCGCGTCCCATCATACGTCCATGACTGAATAAAAACTCGTCCTCAAGTTCCTTACAAAACATTGGGAAGGTAAGGGATTATTGACTCAAATGGAACTAATGGTGAATGGGATGACATGTGAACGGATCATCATTACAAGACAAGACAAAACTGGTGTTCATAACAACAAGAGTGAACACCTTATACATTTGACATCAGGCCTTATTTGGCAGCTGAGAAAGAGAGAGAGAAAGAAGTTTTGTTGCTGCCAACACCAAGATTGCGCCTTTCGTTGTCCATCTGTAAGCGTGCCATCCATCTCATTCCTGGCATAGCTACTTCAGAACCGGTCCATTCCATGTGTTCTCGCTAGATCCAATCCATTGTTGTATGATTGCCATCTGCACACACAACACGGTCTTTATATTAGCAAGGGTAAATGAAACACAATGCAGTTGATACCTTGCTTTAGTGAAAGGCCCATTGGCTGAGTTGTGGTATGGCTGATACGAATCTGGAGATATAATAGTGGTGACTACCGAAGGTGTAGGGGTTAGGAGAAAATCAAAAAAGTTGGACCAAGATCCCCATGACTAATCGTGAACCTCTGGTAGCGATAGAATGGAGAAAGAAAAAGAACAAGAAAGATGGAGAAAAAGAGACAACTATAACGTTGGTGAAATGGATGTCAAGATGGAAATGAAAAAAATAGAGTGGATTGCAAAAATGTTAAGGGAAAGAATTTAATTGGTGCACCAAATAGGAATGCTAGTGGGTCCTCCCCAAAGCAGGCTCATGCC
>MNCI01003240.1:858110-871559 GCA_015680685.1 Gnetum montanum
ACACACACACACACACACACACACACACACACACACAAAATGAAAAAGTATAACGAGGTTGTAAAACAAAAACAAGAAAAGTTAAAGAAATTTGTAAAACAAAAAATGTGTGAAACAAGAATGTGTAAAACAAAAATGTGTAAAAAAAAAACTTAAAAGAACTAAGGGCCCCGAATGATTATCATAGGTGTCCATCTCCCCCATGAATGAATGGAAAGGGAGAGATCTAAAATAATGAATGCCTATTTGAATTTCTTAGAAGCGTCCAACTTCTCCCAATTGATGTTTTCAGGTTAAGGGGTGGAAGTTGGCGACGCTCATATTCCAATGTATCTATGCTTTCGTTATGGGCATGAGTTGTTCCCCCAGTTCGTTCCATGCATGTTGGTCGATTGCTCTTCCGATTAGTTGTCAACCACAGGGTGTCCACTTGTTGTTTGGTTGCTACATACAGGCACCTTTGTATCAGAGTTTCTAGGGCATACCAGTTGCATGTAGGGGATGCTGAGCATTCCTCCATGTCATCACCCTCTGAGTCACTATATGTGATGCATGGAAATTTCTTCTTCTCGATCTTTCCATAAATGTTTATCTTAGATATTTCCAAGGAAAGATCACGGATTCCTAGGCATGCATCTATTGTATTCAACCATGTCCTTCCCATTATAATTGGGAAGTCCCCTTTGTTGTTGTTGACTTCTATCACTAGGAAATCAGCTGGGTATGACCAACCACACATAGTGGTAATGATGTCATCTACCAATCCCAAGGGAATGGTGATGGATTGGTCAACCAGCTCTAGTTGAATATTTCTCTTCTTGAGTGAAGGCAGGTTCCAGGCTTGATACATTTCTCGTGATATTAAGTTGACTCCAGAACCTGAGTCAAGAGGAGCCTTATGTGGTTCATTCTTGGTGACTTGGAGGTAGATTAAGAAACTTCCAAGATCATATAGTTTCCTAGGAAGGTGACCTACCTTGATCTAGTTAGTTATGGTATGTGTTAACATAACCATATGCGTTGAGCTCTGGTATTGGTTTGAAGGGAGCTTCAAAGCCTTATTTGTTGGAGGAGTGTATACAGACTCAATCGCTTGTGGTTGTGAGAGCTTGTTTGGGCTTTTGGTTCTGAAGAAGGGTCTTCTCTTTGTATGGTTGTTAGAACCAGTAGCGGGTTGAATGTTTATAGCTCTCGTAGCATTATGTTGCTACGGTTGAGTGGGGAGTTCCTCTTGCATTGTTGGAGCGGGTGGTATTGGAACTAACGGTGCGAGAGAGGTGGATGGATTTGGAGGATGGTATGGATATGGAGTGTCTCCTGGAGGAGAAGTAGTCCTAAAATACTCCCGAACTTGGTAGTGACATTGTGGAGGTGCGTGACCCATAGATTCACTTGGAGAAATCGGCTGTTGCACGTAGTAGCCATATGGGTCTGGTTGCCGGTAAGGGTATTGTTGTCTAAGTGGTGGCATCCCCCATGACTGTGGATGTTGCCACTGCTGATGTTGCTCGATAGGTTGTGGCGGAGTTCCACTTGGATAGTATGTTAACGGTTGGTGGAACTACCTTGGGGATAAGGTAAGCTTCTGGGTGCCTGCCGCCTGTTAAGTCTTGGGTTGAGTGCATACACCCCAGAATCTTGTAGATGTGAGATTATTGGGCAACATCCCTTAGGATGGTCATATTGAAAGATCTCACATCCACCTTCATTGTTTGTATCCGAATCCACAACCTCATCAATGATATTCATTTTCCCCTTACCCTTGTCACGTGCATGGCCTGAACTCTTTGCTTTTTCTTACCATGATGACTACTTCGTTCCTCCTTAGACTCTTCTATGATTTTCAGGAAAGTTTCAATTTTACTATCTAAGGAGCTCCATATTTCATCTACCTTAGCCAATACTTCTGTTATTAGCTTTTGAAGTGGCAAGGTTTTTCTATTCACCAAGCCTTCGAGTGGTGACTCATCCTCCTCATTGCAAAATATCACTCCCCTCTTTCGAAGGGAAGGATCATGGTTATCTTCTTCTGCACTTTCTCTTTTTCATAGATGCCCTTCTTCTTTAGCTACTTGCTCCAAAAATCGATGAATTTCATGGGATCTAAGCTTAGATAATCTCCCTTGGGCATAAGTCCCAAGGGTTCTCCTAGTTTCATGTCTTAGCCCATCTATGAGGTGGTAGAGTTGATCCTGTTGTGTGTAACCATGGCCCAGGCAACGATGTAGCAATGCATAATATTAGCCCATGGCAACATCCAAGGGTTTGTGAGTACCTTGCTTCCATCCTTGGATCTGCTTATGCAAGTTGGACACTCTGGAGTACGTTTGGTATTTATCATTGAAAAACTCTAACATCGTACTCCATGTCCTAATGGTTTTCGGCTCTAAGGACTGGTACCAACTCTATGCTTCTTTTATGAGTGTCCTAGGAAACAACTTTAATTTCTTCCACTCATTTTCAATATTTTTCAAGGTGTAGGCATTGTGGAATGCCTGTAAATGATTTTGCAGATCAGCGTTGTATCCCCCTTAGAAGCGTGGGATATTGTTCATATTTAGTCTCTTGATCCAACTATCTTTTTGATGCCTTGTGGGTATTCTCTCTACCTCCGTAATATCTAACATACTTTAGGTGTCAAGTAAGGGTTCATCATGATCATCTCTCTCATGACGTCTATGATGCCTACGTGGTTCCCTTCTTTCCCTTCTTTCATGCCTAGACTCTCTAGACTACCCTCGTCCTCTCTCTCAACTCTCTCATCGAGGTCTCTCATTTCGCTTACCTTTATCCTCATCGTTGTGTTCCTTATGGCTATGTTCTGATGTGGAAGGAGAGGGTGAATGGTGTGATCAAGGGAAAGAAGAAGGAGAACCATCTCCATGATGATGTTTCTTACCTTCTCTTTGATGGCTACGGCCCCGATCGTGATGATGATCTGAGTGCCCATCCTTGTCATGTGTTTTTGTTCCCTCAGTGAACAGTTGGCATTCATGGGGATCAGAACTAGAGTTGTGTATCATGGAGCGTAGGTTCTGATACCCCACCTCCTCACTATCGTTAGGAGGGGAAACATCATTTGATGGATAACCCATTATAAGTGGTTCGCCATCTCCAATTTCACTTAGGACGTGCGAGACCCCTTTGCCCTTCAATAATGTATGGTGGCTCTCTTGCCTCGAGTCCCTTAAACGTTGTGCTGCTGTGGGATGGTAATCCCTTGTGTCAAAATCACCTATAACGTATTCAATGTATAGCTATGTCATGCCTATCTGTGCAAGAGCACGAAGAAGCATGTTAGGGACTGCCCGATCTAGAGGTAACACTATGTTATCTTGCAAGTCTCTTCAGTGCAGTTGTTCATCCTGATGGAGGATAAAAGTAAAATCAGGTATATACTCATCAGGATGAGTATATACCACCAGGTATTGTTGAGGAACTGGCGGTTCTCGGTTATGCATGTTAGACTACCGACTGTTTCTTGTATGATCCCTAGGTGGTGAAGTGCTCGTATGAGAAGAAGAAGACATTGTGTCTTATTCGGTGTGCTGATTAACCGTTATATAATTTTTTGTTTAATTAACCCTAAGGGTTCGTTTAATCTCCCAACAATGTGCATAATTTCCTATGTTCTACTTAGCGCACAAACAACTTAGTCCTCGACAACGGTGCCAATGATGAGTGGTGAGGTACCCATACACTCAACCATACGAATACAATTGTTGCATGCACAATCCGGTCGAACTCTACAGACTAAGTGCCTACAAGCCTCATGAAACACTTAAGGTTAATCATTCATTGTCTTCCTAGACTTGTATTTATCATGGTTGTATGGTTAAGCAAGTCTGAGGTATGTGATGTGAAGAGACTAATTAACTAACTTTAACTAACTAAATAAGCCTTAATTAACCTAGCATTAACATCCGTTTCCACTTACCGTTCACACCCTGAACCAATGCAACCTTGGTTACCAAACGCTATTCGTTACTGAGATCACCAAGTGTAACGCACGTGCTCGAAGCGGTTGTACTGAATGCACTTAACTACGGGAGAAGGGTTGAGAGAGATTTAATGACTAATAAAGCATTTAAATCATAAATAATAAATAACAATAAATAAAGTCCTATCTAGCTTAGTCCATGCACTGCAAGGTTTATCCAAGAAGTTCATCTTTATTTCCGTACACAAATTGTGTTCAGGTACAATATTTGCTTGAATAAAGATCTGTTCACTTTGGAGCTCCTATTGCGGGCACATGGAAATTATTCTATCTCTGGAGAGGTAAAATTACCAGAGTTTCACTACGGTCTAGGCCTAGATGAGAAATAAGGGAGAGCCGCCTCTTATTTATAGATTTGACAATGCACCGTGATATCATGTACGTGATATCGTGGGGGACTACGCGATATTGCGTACACGATATCGTGGGGGATGCGATATCGCCCATGCGATATCGTGTCTCATCAATTGCATACACCATTGTTGTAGAGCGCCCGTGTGAAAGAAGAATCAGAATGCCAAATTTAATTTGAGGCATTAATGGTTGGAGGCTAGTTCCATTTGCTCAAGAATTGTGCATTTCCAGTTATTTATGCATGTGAATTTTTTGTGCCATTTGCTTCCTCATTCTGTACTTTCATTACTTGTTCTATCTAGTTTTTTGCACAATTATTTTCTTACATTTGGTATCGGAGCATTAGATCTCTGTCTTGATGTAGTTTTTGATGATGGTGCAATTTGGAAATAGCATTTTTTAAAAATATTTCTACCTTTTGTAGTTTCAGGAAGATTGCTTGCTTCTGGTTTCTGCCTAGTGAAAGAGATTTCACTCTCACATTTTGTTACATTCTTGTGCACTGTAGAACTAGAAAATAGAAACCATTACTACTATCGCAATGAGGATATTTTGCTTTGTTGTTTTGGAGAATTGGTTTAGTTGTACTCTTTGCAATTTTTCATTCATGCGATAGTTTGCTATCTGCATCGTTGGCCTATAATAGCAAGTCATTATGTAAATGTTTTGAAATTTTAAGCACAATTTGGTTTAACTTGAGCGGTCTTAAGGCTAACATATGTTTATTCCGTCTACACATAGCTGAATTTTGTGATTCCGGCTTGTGTATCCAGCATTCATCATTTTTATTATGATTTCTGGTGTTTTTTCATGTCAGCTAATGAATTAGTGTTGTTCTATAGGGTCTTTTTTCGACGCTTTGGCCTCCACCTGGGCACCTTGGGTTGGAATAATTGAATGAATTATGTTTATACCATATTGAATTTGGTAATTTATCAATTTTATGGATATTTTTGTATATGTATGCATCATTTTCTGCATATGAATTATAACAAGTGATCTATATAATTTTGTATAATTAGAGAGTAGCCACAACATCTTTAATTATGCAAAAGTATGTATTAAGAGCTTTTGGATCACAAATGATACACAACATTAAAAATTGTGATTAATTATATGTAATATGAAAAAATTTATCCCATAGAATTTTTTATTATATTTAATATGATTAATTAGGATGATATGTTAAATTATTTTTCTTAATTTACCCATAGTGATGAAGTGCTCATCAATCAATACGTTGACTAGGCCACGTATACGGAGCCTTGTATACACGGCTGCATTGATGTGGCCCCGTCAACGCATCTGTCCATGCGTTTATATGGCCTTGTTTATGTAGAGTCTGTCTCTAGCTATAAATAAGCGTGCACTTGCCACACTTAGGCATCTTTTTGCATAGTTGTAACTAGAATCTTGTAGTTTATTCTTGGAAGAGTTAGAATATTTTCCAAGTGCCCACAATAGGAGTGAGAAAGGTGTCTGACTCTTTATTCAAGCGCTAATGTACTTGAGCCCATTGGTGTGACTGGCAATAAAGATGAGCTTTTTAAGAATTCCTTGTAGCATTTGGATTTAATCATTTAAGCATTTAAATAGTTTAATATTTCCATGCTTTAATAATTTCTTAAGTCTTCATTGTTATCACTTTATCATTATTGCTCTTTTATATTTTGTAAAAATCATAAGTACGACTGTCTCAAACGTAAATCCAACACTTGGCAACGTAGTGATGCCTAACATCTAGTAACCCAACATTGGTTAGGGGATGCTTAGGATGTGCATGGAAGATGGATCGGTTGCTTATGCTAGGGAGAGTTAAGAGATAGAATAGAAAAATTATAGATTACGCAACATTCCATTTCTTACATTTCAAGAATTAGATTTTAGAAGGTAAATAGAAAATTAATAAAAAATCATTTGCCTCAATCTCACTTAACCATCACATTAGAACATCACAAGTGAGGTTGGGAAGACAACGATCATTCTAACATAAGGTTTTGCTAGTTAGAGTTTGGGGTATGCAAGTGCTTACAGTCTGCAGAATTCGACTGAGTCGTGTGTGAATGCCCATGATTCATATGGTTGGGCGTAGGGGTACCTCACCACTCATCATTGGCATCATTGCCAGGGACTGTTAGTCTTACATACACTATCTAGCCTTCGCAAAATTATCATTTACCTGGTTGGAACGGACTCAGGATAGTAAAATCTATGCACGCTAGGCGGTCTAAGTAAAGAGTAAGGCACACCAGTTAGTGGATTATCTAACATCCAGAATGTCTTCTTCTCATAGGTGAGATGGATGCAACCCACTAGTGCCATAAGAATGTCAGGTGTTGTACACACATATGGATGAATATGTCCTCGACTTCACCTTTATCCTACATTAGGATGAGCAACTGTGTTGGTGGTACATGGAGGGTAACATCATATTACCGCCTAACCGATCGGCTCCTGGAATGCTACTTCAAAATCTTACCGGACTAGGCATTCAGGATCACAGTGTGAAGTATGTAATGGAGGATCATGACTACCGGGACTATCATCCAATTGAGGCACAACATGTATGAGACCAGCAACAGGTAGAATGACACGAACACATGAAGGGGAAACAATTCAGTAACCCCTTATTCTTACAAGAACTACATGACGATGAGGAGCCTATTTTTCATGATTCCCATTCAGCTGAACCTCCTCTGATGCATTAGATCATTCAGTCCATCATTCAAAGCAAGCAATCAAGTGATTGGGAACCCTAGGATGATGGGGGATCATGTAGGAAAGATCATGGAAAAGGCAAGGATGGACGTGAAGATCAGGGCTGTCATCAGAGTAGAGGAGGAGATCAAAATTGGGGCAGTGGTGATTCCCCTGCCTCTTGTCCATCCTCTCACTCCACTCTATCTTCACCTGGTTCTGATTTTGATTATAATGGTGCTAGAAAGGATTAGGGTAATGGTGATCACAAGGGCCGAAGGGAACGACATGAGGAAAGGCGTGACCAATCACGTGAGTCTCACTGTCAAGAAAGGAGAGGCATCCGGAATTATCATAGACATCATGGCCATTAGTAGGACTATGACTTGGATGAACCACTGTTGGCTACTCAAAGTATGCTTAATATAGCCAAGGTAGTTCAAATACCCAGTAGGCACTTAAAAGATAGTCGGATCAAGTGTATTGACATGAACAACATCCCTAAATTTGAAGGGGGATATAATTGTGATCCAAAAACTTACTTACAAGCATTTCATGATGCTTGCACCTTGAAAAACATACATAATGATTGGCAAAAACTTAAGTTATTTCCCCGCACACTCATCAAAGAAACAGAAAGCTGGTATCGGTCTTTGGAGCTAGAATCAATCAGGAGATGGAGTACGATGCTGGAAATTTTCAATGACAAGTATCAAACCTACTCTAGAGTGGCTAACCTAAGATGACATATTTAAGGATGGAAACAAGATGGTTATGAACCCTTGGATGTAGCCATGAGCAGATACTACTCATTGTTACAATGGTGCCCTGGTCATGGCTACTCTCAGCGGGAATAGCTCCGCCATATTATTGATGGGCTCTGCTTTGAAACTAGAAAGAGCCTTGGTGTTTACACTCAAGGACGACTATTGGAGCTAAGGGTCCATCAACTGCAGCACTTAGTTGAGTAGGTGGCTAAAGAAGAGGAGGAACTAAGAAAAAAGGAAAGTGCAGAAGAGTATAATCGAAACCCTTCCATCTAGAAGAGGGAAGTCCAATTTTGTGAAGATGAGGAAGAATCACCACTAGATGTAGCAGTGAACCATAAAACCCTGCCCCTACAAAAATTTGTTTTTGAAATATTGAGCAAGGTTGACAAGATGTGGGACTCTTTGGAAAAAAAATTTTAAAGTATTCTGAAAATTGCAGAGGAGTCCAAAGGGTAAAGTAATGATTGCAATCGACATAGGAGAAAGGAAGCTAAACGTGTCTACCATAAAGGAAAAGGCAAATTTTTTGTAGCAGAACATGTTGTAGACTCTAATACAGAAGATGCTGATGGGTGTGACATATGCCAATACAAACATCGTAAGGGGTGTTGTCCTATGGTGTCGCATCTACAAGAGTCTGGGGTGTATGCATTGAATCCTCACTTGGCAAAGAGGCAAACACCCCAAAGATTTCCTTACCCACAAGGCAATCCTAGGTAGTTCCACCATTAATAATGTTATTATCCAAGTGGAACACCGCCACAACCTTACGAATATTTCCAGCAGACTCAAATTTTACAGGCTTCCGCCGGCAGCACCAGAAGCTTCTTAAAAGTTATCGTTTAATTCATAAAATTTTCAAACACAACCACGGCTAATGCTTTCCAGTTGAAATAGGCTTTTATTAGCGTAAAATTTGCTGTCTTTTAAATATGATCCTAAAATTTAAGACATGGTACGTTAAATAAGCTTATCCTTGGAAGACATTTTAAATAGCTGTACAAGAAAAGACGTCCTATTTGTTAAGAGTGAAAAAAAACACACGTTTAATTTCACAGATACTTATGAATATTGATGAATAGCTGAGTATATTTGAACCTTGTTATAAAAGATTAGGATATATTTTTGGTGGAGAGTTTAATTACTAGCCTTGTCTAAGAGAGTCTTCCTTGGTCATGAGAAAGTAATTTTTCCTGGTCATGGTTTGTTTCTCTCTTTGTAATAGCTGAGGAGCTTTATAGATAGATTTTGTCACACTCTTTGTAATAGCTGAGGAGCTTTATAGATAGATTTTGTCACAGTAAATAAATAATTATTTTAGCTGAGAGTTTTATTGAAAGGCTAACTTCTTTGTTACCTAGACTTTCTTCCTGGAAATAGATAATTATTGTCATAAAGCTGAGTAAAGAGATGAAATTTTTTTCTCAAATTATCATCGAAGAATTTATACAAGTTTTGATTTCTGTTTTCAATGTGACAGTTAATTCTTAAAGATTTTATTAATTTTAAAAATATAAAAGATTCTCTCAACCAAATAATAACTATAGATTATAGATATATAACTAAACTAATCACCAGTTCATTACGTATCATTGCATAAAACATGAACTTTGGTATACTCGCTTTTGATTGACTACGTTGCTAAATAATACCAACTCGTGACCAGCTAACAACACTCTTTTGACGCTTGAAAATGAATGAAACTTGTTGCGGTTGAGAGGGCAAAGGCAAGTAAAATAAAAATAGCAAACCCAGGTTTGCAGCTGTTTCTTTTTGTGGAGACACCATCTGTTTGCCTTATAATCTAAAATGGTCTAAAGGTCCAAAGTGTTTAAGGTTCAACGGTGCTAGGCTTGGAAATGTCTTGCCTCTTGTGCGTTTGAGAAGGTAAAAGAGCCATATAAGCAATAAAGGGTTTGGATTTTTTAACTTTAATTTTTTTGTATTTTTTAAAGATAAATAGATGTTAGAAATTTGCTAGTGGTTCTGATGACCATACATGCTTGTTATTAATGTTGAATTTATTTGATGAAGCCAATTAGTATCTAGATGGTCAATAAAATAACATTGAAAGTAGTATGACCGCTTTTAAAGTTTTTGACTTTGTTTTACCTTATAATTTATACGAATTTTTTCTGAGAATACCACTTCTCGATATATTTTTGGACATATTATTGACTTTATGTACTAGAATAAAATAAGTGTTTTACACCGGTGACTTAGAATATTTTTGAATGCTATAGAATTAGTGTTTTTCTTGTGTGTTATTTTATTTTATTTTTGTTTGTTAAACTGGTAAATTTTGAAATGGTTGAGAAAACTTTGGATCTTAAAGGTGTTAGAGCTCCAAATTGGTTTGGGATTTATTCTTGTTGCTAAAATAGGAGAATAGGAGTGGTTATCATCACTTGCTATTTTAGGGTGTGCCTAAGCACTATATTGTGATGGGGTGTGTGTTGCATGAACAAGAAGAGTGAGGAGAAGCATATGTAAGCAACTGTTGCATTGTAGTATGGGTGTTTGTATTTTCCCTTTTTGCATCTACTAAAGAAAATTCTCCGTTCTCGTGGATGTAGGCACCTTGCCAAACCACATAAATCTTTGTCCTATCACAATTGGTATTAGAGCAGGTAGTTGGTCATAGTTGTAGAAGAATAACATCTAGGGTTTGGAATGCAAAGTTTGAGGTGGAGAAATTTTAACGACAAGAACAACTTTGGGATGTGGTAGATCAAAGTCAAGGATTTGCTCATTTGGCAAGGTCTACACAAGGAATTGTAGGGGAAAGCAAAGAAACTTGTAGGAATGTTAGACAAAGATTCAGAGGATTTGGACTTGAGAGCTTAGAGCACCATTCGCTTGAGTCTTGTAGATCAAGTCTTGTTTAATGTTGCAAAGGAGGTTTCAACCACTACATTATGGAGCAAGTTGGAGGGTTTGTATATGACCAACTCCATTACAAACAAGCTGTATTTGAAGTTGGAGCTGTATGACTTTAAGATGAAGGAAGGAATGTCCATTGTGGATCATTTGAATGCTCTCAATGCGCTTATCTACCACTTGTCAAGCATTGAGGTGCAAGTTGAGCAGGAAGATCATGTAGCATCTATTACCCACTAATGTGCTTTACACATTAGTTAATGCATGAAAGTGGCCACCATGCCCACTAATGAGTTTTATGGGTTAGTTAATGCATGAAAGTGGCCACCATACCCACTAACATATTTTTATGGGTTAGTTAATGCATGAAAGTGGCCACCATGCCCATTAATGCATTTTATGGGTTAGTTAATGCATGAAAGTGGCTGACATGCCCATTAACACATTTTTATGGGTTAGTTAATGCATGAAAGTGGCCACCATACCCACTAATGCATTTTTATGAGTTGGCTAATGCATCAAGGTGATCTCCATATTCGGTAATGCACTTTTTATGCATTGGCATTGGGTCTTATAAGGTAATTGATTCCGTGGCCTATAAATTCATTCTTAATGGGAGAACAAAGGTATTATGAATCACGACAGGATTGTAGTTTCAGTCTCTTTCATAGATGCTTAAAGATTGCTGATGAGTGGCGAGGTACCCCTACACTCAACNTAAGCATCTATGAAAGAGACTGAAACTACAATCCTGTCGTGATTCATAATACCTTTGTTCTCCCATTAAGAATGAATTTATAGGCCACGGAATCAATTACCTTATAAGACCCAATGCCAATGCATAAAAAGTGCATTACCGAATATGGAGATCACCTTGATGCATTAGCCAACTCATAAAAATGCATTAGTGGGTATGGTGGCCACTTTTATGCATTAACTAACCCATAAAAATGTGTTAATGGGCATGTCAGCCACTTTCATGCATTAACTAACNGTTCCCACTTACCATTCACACCCTAAACTAATGCAACCTTGGTTACCAAACGCTATTCGTTACGGGGATCACCAAGTGTAACGCACGTGCTCAAAGCGATCGTACTGAATGCACTTAATTACAGGAGATGGGTTGAGAGAGATTTAATGACTAATAAAGCATTTAAATCATAAACAATAAATAACAATAAATAAAGTCCTATCTAGCTTAGTCCATGCAGTGCAAGGTTTATCCAAGAAGTTCGTCTTTATTTCTGTACACAAACTTGTGTTCAGGTACAATATTTGCTCAAATAAAAATCCGTTCACTTTGGAGCTCCTACTACGGGCATATGGAAATTATTCTATCTCTGGAGAGGTAAAATTGTCAGAGTTTCACTACGGTCTAGGCCTAGATGGGAAACAAGGGAGAGCTGCCTATTATTTATAGATTTGACAGTGCACTGCGATATCGTGTACACGATATTGTGGGGGACGACGTGATATCGTGTACGCGATATTGCGGGGGATGCGATATTGTGGTAGACGCGATATCATGGCCCATGCGATATCGTGTCCCATCATACCCCCATGACTGAATAAAAACTTGTCCTTGAGTTCCTTACAAAACATTGGGAAAGTATGGGATTATTGACTCAAATGGAACTAATGGTGAATGGGATGACATGTGAACGGATCATCATTACAAGATAAGACAAAACTGGTGTTCATGACAACAAGAGTGAACATCTTATACATTTGACATCAGGTCTTATTTGGCAGCTGAGAAAGAGAGAGAGAAAGAAGTTTTGCTGCTGCCAACGCCAAGATTGCACCTTTTGTTGTCCATCCGTAAGTGCACCATCCATCTTGTTCCTAGCATAGCTGCTTCAGCATCGGTCCATTCCATGTGTTCCCTCTAGATCCAATCCGTTGTTGTATGATTGCCATCTACACACACAATAAAGTCTTTATATTAGCAAGGGTAAATGAATCACAATGCAGTTGATACCTTGCTTCGGTGAAAGGCCCATTGGCTGAGTTGTGGTATGGTTGATATGGATTTGGAGATATAATAATGGTAACTACTGAAGGTGTAGGGGTTAGGAGAAAAATGAAAAAATTGGACCAAGACCCCCGTGACTAATCTCGAACCTCTAATAGCAATAGAATGGAGAAAGAAAAAGAACAAGAAAGATGGAGAAAAAGAGACAACTATAACGTCAGTGAAATGGATGTCAAGATGGAAATGAACAAAATAGAGTGGATTGCAAAAGTGTTAAAGGAAAGAATTTAATTGGTGCACCAAATAGGAATGCTAGTGGGTCCTCCCCAAAGTAGGCTCATGCCCTTAATGCCCTGACAAACCCACATTCAAAGAGTTCATAGGCTCTAGGAATGTCATTTGGAACAAGAGTTAAAGTCTTAACCACAAGAATTTACCAAAAAGAAAATAATGCGTCAACTAAAATATACACTAATGATACAACCAGCAATGAGGTGAACAATGGAGAAAAGGATGGAGAGAAGAGAATGGAATGAAATCCCAAGAACAAGGTGGTGTACAACCCCTTGTGGATTTGATGATTAATGTGACTTAGTAGATCCCATTCCAAGTCCAGCCTCAAACAAACCACTTCCAGTAACTTCGCATTAATACATTCGGCCAACCCATCCTCTTGAAATAACAAGAATGTCTCCACCAAAGAGTCACCAACATTTTGATGAAGCGAAAGATGAGATAGGAAGTGAGGAAGGGCCTTAGTTAGAGGGAAC
>MNCI01003240.1:872014-901948 GCA_015680685.1 Gnetum montanum
AAAAAATGTGTAAAATAAGAACATGTAAAACAAAAATGTGTAAAACAAAAAATTAAAAGAACTGAGGGCCTCGAATGATCAGCATAGGTGGCCATCTCCCCCATGACTGAATGGAAAGGGAGAGATCTGAAATAATGAATGCCTATTTGAATTTCTTAGTAGCGTCCAACTTCTCCTGATTGATGTTTTCAGGTTAAGGGGTGGAAGTTGGCGACGCTCATATTCCAATGTATCTATGATTTTGTTATGGGCATGAGTGTTTCCCCCAGTTCATTCCATGCATGTTGGTTGGTTGCTCTTCCGATTAACTATCAACCATGGGGTGTCCACTTGTTGTGTGATTGCTACATACAGGCACGTTTGTATCAGAGTTTTTAGGGCACACTAATTGCATGTAGGGGATGTTGAGCATTCCTCCATGTCATCACCCTCTGAGTCACTGTATGTGATGCACGGAACTTTCTTCTTCTTGATCTTTCCATAAATGTTTACCTTAGATATTTCCAAGGAAAGATCACAAATTCCTAGGCATGTATCTATTGTATTCAGCCATGCCCTTTCCACTATAATTGGGAAGTCCCCTTTGTTGCTGTTGACTTCTATCACTAGGAAATCAGCTAGGTATGACCAACCACACACAGTGGTAACGATGTCCTCCACCAATCCCAAGGGAATGGTGATGGATTGGTCAGCTAGCTCTAGTTGAATATTGCTCTTCTTGAGTGGAGGTAGGTTCTAGGCTTGATACATTTCTTGTGATATTAAGTTGACTCCGAAACCTAAGTCAAGAAGAGCCTTATGTGATTCATTCCTGGCAACTTGGAGGTAGATTAAGGGACTTCCAGGATCAGATAGTTTCCTAGGAAGGTGGCCTACCTTGATCTAGTCAGTTACAGTATGTGTTAACATAACCGTATGCGTTGATCTTTGGTATTGGTTTGAAGGGAGCTTCGAAGCCTTATTTGTTGGAGGAGCGTGTACGGACTCAACCACTTGTGGTTGTGAGAGCTTATTTGGGCTTTTGGTTTTGAAGAACAATCTTCTCTTTGTACGGTTATCAGAACTAGTAGCGGGTTGAATGTTTACAACTCTCGTAGCATTACGTTGCTGCGGTTGAGTGGGAAGTTCCCCTTGCATTATTGAAGTGAGTGGTATTGGAACTAACGGTGCGAGAGAGGCGGATGGATTTGGAGGATGGTATGGATGTGGAGCATCTCCCGGAGGAGAAGGAGTCCTAAAATACTCCTGAACTTGGTAGTGACATTGTGGAGTTGCGTGACCCATAGAGTCACTTGGAGAAACTAGCTACTGCACGTAGTAGCCATATGGGTCTAGTTATCGGTAAGGGTATTGTTGTCTAGGTGGTGGCATCCCCCATGACTGTGGGTGTTGCCACTATTGTTGTTGCCTGATAGGTTATGGTAGAGTTCCACTTGGATAGTACGTTAATGGTTGGTGGAACTACCTTGGGTTACCATGGGGATAAGGTAACCTTCGGGGTGCCTGCCGTCTGTTAAGTCTCGGGTTGAGTGCATACACCTCATACTCTTGTAGATGTGAGATTATTGGGAAACATCCCTTAGGATGGTCATATTGGTAGATCTCACATCCACCATCATTGTCTGTATCCGAATCCACAACCTCAACGGTGATATTCATTTTTCCCTTACCATTGTCACGTGCATGGCCTGAATCTCTTCGCTTTTTCTTACCATGGTCACTACTTCGTTCCTCCTTAGACTCTTCTACGATTTTCAAGATAGTTTCAATTTTACTATCTAAGGAGCTCCATATTTGATCTACCTTAGCCAATACTTCTGTTGTTAGCTTTTGAAGTGGCAAGATTTTTCTATTCACCAACTCTTCGAGTGGTGACTCATCCTCCTCATTGCAAAATCTCACTCCCCTCTTCTGGAGGGAAGGATCGTGATTATATTCTTCCATGATTTCTCTTTTCCATAGCTTCTCTTCTTCTTTGGCT
Source organism: Gnetum montanum (assembly GCA_015680685.1). NCBI lineage: Eukaryota > Viridiplantae > Streptophyta > Gnetopsida > Gnetales > Gnetaceae > Gnetum > Gnetum montanum. Next base: position 873,996 of record MNCI01003240.1, read on the forward strand.
ACTTGCTCCAACAATTGATGAATTTCATGGGATCTAAGCTCAGANCTATGCAAGTTTGACACTCTGGAGTACATTTGGTATTTATCGTTGAACAACTCTAACATCTTACTGCATCTCCGAATGGTTTCTGGCTCTAACGACCAGTACCAACTCTCTGCTTCCTTTATGAGTGTCCTAGGAAACAACTTTAATTTTTTCCACTCATTTTCAATATTTTGCAAGGTGAAAACATCATGGAATGCCTGTAAATGATTTTGTGGATCAACGTTGTATCCCCCTTCGAAGCATGGGATATTGTTCATATCTAGTCTCTTAATTCGACTATCTTTTTGATGCCTTGTGGGTATTCTCATTGTCTCCATCATATCTAACATACTTCAGGTGGAAAGTAGGGGTTTATCATGATCATCTCTCTCATGACGTCTATGATGCCTATGTGGTTTCCTACTTTCCCTTCTTTCATGCCTAGACTCTCTAGACTGCCCTCATCATCTCTCTCGACTCTCTCGTCGAGGTCTCTCATTTTGCTTACCTTTATCCTCGCCATTGTGTTCCTTATGGATACATCTTGATGTGGAAGGAGAGGGTGAATGGTGTGATGAAGAGGAAGAAGAAGGAGAACCATTGCCATGACGATGTTTCTTACCTTCTCTTCGATGGCTACAGCCCCGATTGTGATGACGATTTGAGTGCCCGTCCTTGTCATGTGTTTTTTTCCCTCAGTGAACAGTTGGCATTCACAGGGATCAGAACTAGGGTTGTGTATCATGGAGCATAGGTTCTGATACACTACCTCCTTACTATCATTAGGAGGAAGAATATCATTTGATGGAGAACCCATTATAAGTGGTTCGCCATCTCCAATTTCACTTAGGATGTGCGGGACCCCTTTGTCCTTCAACAATGTATGGTGGCTCTCTTGCCTCAAGTCTCTTAAATGTTGTGCTATTTTGGGATGGTAATCCCTTGTGTCAAAATCATCTATAACATATTCAGCATATATTTTTGTCATGCCTATCTGTACAAGAGCATGAAGAAGCATGTTAGGGACTGCCCGATCTAGAGGTAACACTATGTTACCTTACAAGTCTCTCCAGTGCAGTTGTTCATCCTAATGGAGGATAAAAGTAAAATCAGGTATACACTCATCGGGATGAGTATATACCACCTGGTACTATTGAGGAATTGGTGGTTCTCAGTTATGCATGTTAGACTGCCGACTGTTTCTTGTATGATCCCTAGGTGGTGAAGTGCTCTTATGAGAAGAAGAAGACATTGTGTCTTATTCGATGTGCTGATTGACTGTTATATAATTTTTCGTTTAATTAATCCTAAGGGTTCGTTTAAGCTCCCAACGATGTGGATAATTTCCTATGTTCTACTTAGTGCACAAACAACTTAGTCCTTGGCAATGGCGCCAATGATGAGTGACGAGGTACCCCTACACTCAACCATATGAATACGAGCGTTACATGCACGATCCGGTCAAACTCTGTAGACTAAGTGCCTACACGCCTCATGGAACACTTAAGGTTAATCAATCGTTGTCTTCCCAGACTTACTTGTATTTTTCACGTTTGTTTGGTTAAGTAAGTCTGAGGTATGTGATTTTTATGTCTTTTCTATTTTATCTCCTATGCTAATGAGGTGAAGGGTGAAGAGACTAATTAACTAACTTTAACTAACTAACTAAGCCTTAACTAACCTAGCATCAATAGCCATTCCCACTTACCGTTCACACCCTGAACCAACGCAACCTTGGTTACCAAATGCTATTCGTTACTGGGATCACCAAGTGTAACGCATGTGCTCGAAGTGGTCATACTGAATGCACTTAACTATGGGAGAAGGGTTGAGAGAGATTTAATGACTAATAAAGCATTTAAATCATAAACAATAAATAACAATAAATAAAGTCCTATCTAGCTTAGTCCATGCACTGCAAGGTTTATCCAAGAAGTTCATCTTTATTTCCGTACACAAACTTGTGTTCAGGTACAATATTTACTCGAATAAAATCCGTTCACTTTGGAGCTTCTACTGCAGGCACATGGAAATTATTCTAACTCTGGAGAGGTAAAACTGCCAAAGTTTCACTACGGTCTAGGCCTAGATGAGAAACAAGGGAGAGCAGCCTCTTATTTATAGATTTGGCGGTACACCGCGATATCGCATATGCGATATTGTGGGGGACGACATGATATTGCACATGCGATATTGCGGGGGATCCAATATCGTTGCTAACGTGATATTGCTTCCGTGATATTGCGGCCCATGCGATAGCGCGTCCCATCAATTGCATACACCATTGTTGTAGAGCGCCCATGTGAAAGAAGAATTAGAATGTCAAATTTAATTTGAGGCATTAATGGTTGGAGGCTAGTTCCATTTGCTTAAGAATTGTGCATTTCCAGTTATTTATGGATGTGAATTTCTTGTGCCATTTGCTTCCTCATTCTGTACATTCATTACTTGTTCTATCTAGTTTTTTGCACAATTATTTTCTTACATTTGGTATCGGAGCATTAGATCTCTGTCTTGATGTAGTTTTTGATGATGGTGCAATTTGGAAATAGCATTTTTTAAAAATATTTCTACCTTTTTGTAGTTTGAGGAAGATTTCTTGCTTCTGGTTTTTGCCTAATGAAAGAGATTTCACTCTCACATTTTGTTACATTCTTGTGCACTGTAGAACTAGAAAATAGAAACCATTACTATTGTGGCAATGAGGATATTTTGCTTTGTTGTTTTGGAGAATTGGCTTAGTTGTACTCTTTGCAAATTTTCATTCATGCGATAGTCTGCTATCTACATCGTTGGCCTATAATAGCCAGTCATTATGTAAATGTTTTCAAATGTTGAGCAGAATTTGGTTTAACTTGCACGGTCTTAAGGCTAACATATGTTTATTCCCTCTACACATAGTTGGATTTTGTGATTCCAACTTGTGTATCCAGCATTCATCATTTTTGTTATGATTTCTGGTGTTTTTTCATGTCGGATAATGAATTAGTGTTGTTCTATAGGGTTTTCTTTTGGCGCTTTGGCCTCCGCCTGGGCACCTTGGGCTGGAATAATTGCATGAATTTTGTTTATACCATGTTGAATTTGGTAATTTATCAATTTTATGGATATTTTTGTATATGTATGCATCATTTTCTGCATATGAATTATAACAAGTGATCTATATAATTTTGTATAATTAGAGAGTAGCCACAACATCTTTAATTATGCAAAATTATGTATTAAGAGCTTTTGGATCACATATGATACACAACATTAAAAATTGTGATTAATTATATGTAATATGATAAAATTTATCCCATAGAATTTTTTATTATATTTAATATGATTAATTAGGATGATATGTTAAATTATTTTTCTTAATTTACCCACAGTGATGAAGTGCTCATCAGTCGATACGTCAGCTAGGTCGCGTATATGGAGCCCCGTATACACGGCTGCGTTGGCGTGGCCCTGTCAATGCATCTGTCCATGCGTTTACATGGCCTCATTTATGTAGAGTCTGTCTCTAGCTATAAATAAGTGTGCACTTGCCACACTTAGGCATCTTTTTGCATAGTTGTAACTAGACTCTCATAGTTTGTTCTCGCAAGAGTTAGAATATTTTCCAAGTGCCCACAACAGGAGTGAGAGAGAAAGGTTTCTGACTCTTTATTCAAGTGCTAATGTACCTGAGCCCATTGGCATGACTGGTAATAAAGATGAGCTTTTTAAGCATTCCTTGCAACATTTGGATTTAATCATTTAAGCATTTAAATAGTTTAATATTTCCACGCTTTAATAATTTCTTAAGTATTCATTGTTATCACTTTATCATTATTTCTCTTTTATATTCTGTAAAAACCATAAGTACGACTGTCTCGAACGTAAACCCAACACTTGGCAACCCAGTAACGCGTAACATCTGGTAACCCAACAGTGGTTAGGGGATGCTCAGGATGTGCACGGAAGATGAGATCAGTTGCTTATGCTAGGGAGAGTTAAGAGATAGAATAGAACAATTATAGATTACGCAACATTCCATTTCTTACATTTCAAGAATTAGATTTTAGAAGATAAAGAGAAAATCAATAAAAAATCATTTGCCTCAATCTCACTTAACCATCGCATTAGAACATCACAATTGAGGTTGGGAAGACAACGATCATTCTAACATAAGGTTTTGCTAGTAAGAGTTTGGTGTATGCAAGTGCTTACAGTCTGCAGAATTCAACTGAGTCGTGTGTGAACGCCTGTGATTCATATGGTTGGGCATAGGGGTACCTCGCCACTCATCATTGGCATAGTTGCTAGGAACTGTTAGTCTTACATGTGATATCTAGCCTTAGCAAAATTATCATTTACCTCGTTGGAATGGACCCAGGATAGTAAAATCTATGCACGCTAGGCGGTCTAAGTAAAGAGTAAGGCACACCAGTTAGTGGATTATCTAACATCCAGAATGTCTTCTTCTCATAGGCGAGATGGATCCAACCCACCAGTGCCACAAGAATGTCAGGTGTTGTACACACATATGGATGAATATGTCCTCGAATTCACCTTTATCCTACATTAGGATGAGCAACTGTGTTGGCGGTACATGGAGGGTAACATCATATTACCTCCTGACCGATCAGCTCCTAGAATGCTACTTCAAAATCTTACCAGACTAGGCATTCAGGATCACGGTGTGGAGTACGTAATGGAGGATCATAACTACCAGGACTATCATCCAACTGAGGCACAACGTGTATGAGACCAGCAACAGGTAGAACGATATGAACACATAAAGGGGAAATAATTCAGTAACCCCTTATTCTTACAAGAATTTCATGACGATGAGGAGCCTATTTTTCATGATTTCCATTCAGCTGAACCTCCTTGGATGCATTAGATCATTCAGTCCATCATTCAAAGTAAGCAATCAAGTGATCAGGAACCCCAGGATGATGGGGGATCGCGTTGGAAATATCATGGGAAAGGCAAGGATGGAAGTGAAGATTGGGGCCATCATCAGAGTAGAGGAGGAGATCGACATCAGGGTGGTGGTGATTCCCCTCCCTCTTCTTCATCCTTTCACTCCACTCTATCTTCACCTGGTTATGATTTTGATTGTAATGGTGGTAGAAAGTATCAGGGTGATGGTGATCACAAGGGTCGAAGGGAACGACATGAGGAAAGGCATGACCAATCATGCGAGTCTCACCGTCAAGAAAGGAGAGGCAGCCGGAATCGTCATAGACATCATGGCCATCAGTAGGACTATGACTTGGATGAACCATTGTTGGCTACTAAAAGTATTCTTAATATAGCCAAGGCAGTTCAAATACCTAGTAGGCACTTAAAAGATAGTTGGATCAAGCGTATTGACATGAGCAACATCCCTAAACTTGAAGGGGGATATAATTGTGATCCACAAACTCACTTATAAGCATTTCATGATGCTTGGACCCTACAAAACATACATAATGATTGGAAAAAACTTAAGCTATTTCCCTGCACACTCATCAAAGAAGCAGAAAGCTAGTATCGATCTTTGGAGCTAGAATCAATCAGGAGATGGAGTACAATGCTGGAAATTTTCAATGACAAGTATTAAACCTACTCCAGAGTGGCTAACCTAAGATGAAAGATTTAAGGATGGAAACAAGATAGTCATAAACCCTTGGATGCAGCCATGAGCAGATACTACTCATTGTTACAATGGTGCCCTGGTCATGGCTACTCTCAACGGGAACAGCTCCGCCATATCATTGATGAGCTCTGCTTTGAAACTAGAAAGAGCCTTGGTGTTTACGCTCAAGGATGACTATTGGAGCTAAGGGCCCATCAACTACAACACTTAGTTGAGTAGGTGGCTAAAGAAGATGAGGAACTAAGAAAAAAGGAAAGTGTAGAAGAGTATAATTGAAACCCTTCCATCTAGAAGAGGGAAGTCCGATTTTGTGAAGATGAGGAAGAATCACCACTGGATGCAGCGGTGAACCATAAAACCTTGCCCCTACAAAAATTTGTTTCTAAAATATTGGGCAAGGTTGACAAGATGTGGGACTCTTTGGACGAAAAATTTTAAAGTATTCTGAAAATCGCAGAGGATTCCAAAGGGTAAAGTAATGATTGCAATCGACATAGGAGAAAGGAGGCTGGACATGCCTACCCTAAAGGAAAAGGCAAAGTTGCTGTAGCAGAAAAAGTTGCAGACTCTGATACAGAAGATGATGATGGGTGTGACATATGCCAATACAAACATCCTAAGGGGTGTTGTCTTGTGGTGTCGCATCTACAAGAGTCTGGGGTGTATGCATTGAATCCTCACTTGGCAAAGAGGAAAACACCCCAAAGATTGCCTTACGCACAAGGCAATCCTAGGTAGTTCGACTAGCAACAAGGTTATTATCCAAGTGGAACACTGCCAGAACCGTATGAATATTTCCAGTAGTGGGAGCATCAACAATTGTGGGGGATGCCACCTCCAAGGTAGCAGTACTCTTATTGGTAGCTAGATTCTTATGGGTACTACGTTCAACAACCAGTATCTCCGCGAGGCTCTTCTAGTCACGTGACTTTTCAAAATCATTACTACCCCCCAAAATAGTTTCAAACACAATCTCCATCACCTAGGGGGAAAAACCACATATATACTATCCTCCATCATCTCCTCCTGCTGTCCCTACTCATCAGCACCGCACTCGGCTACCTCCTACTCCACCTATGTAGGGGGAAATACCACCACAACCATAGCAATGTAACGCTACGATGGCTGTCAATTTACAACCAGCTTCTCAGCCAAGTGGACCGGAAGTGAAACTATAGAAATGTCCCTTTTTTTTGGCCTAATAACCCAAACATACCCTCACACATACTTGTGTCTATTGCCTCTGAACCTCCAATCGCCTTCACCATTCAACCCTTCAAGTAGCCTTGAAACCAAACATCTCCTAATGTACAAATCGTCATGCTCACACATGTTGTGATAGATTGGATAAAGGTAGGCCATCTTCCTCAAAAATTGATTAATCTAGGAAGTCCCCTCATCTATCTTCAAGTGGCAAGAAATAAGCCATGTATAGCTCTTTTTGATTCAGGGTCAGGCATCAACTTGATTTCACATGACATTTTCAAGACTTGGAACCTGTCCCCATCAAAGAAGAGCAACATTCAGCTCGAGCTACAGACCAATCCATTACTGTTCTGTTAGGATTGGTTGAAGACATTGTGACCACCATTTGTTGGTGGTCCTATCCTATTGATTTCCTGGTCATTCGTGTTGAGAACTGCAAGGGGAATTTTCCAATCATAATGGAAATAGCCTGGCTTAGCATGGTGGATGCATGATTAGGACTTCAAGATATTTCCCTTGAATTTTCAAAAGAAAATCCTTTTGGAAAGATTGAGAAGAAGCATGTCCCATGCATCACGTACAGTGACTGTAGGTGCAACTATGTGTAGCAACTGTGGTCCACTAAGCAGACATCTATTCAAGCATTCAGTCGGTGTGTTGAAGAATCACAAGTTCAATGGTGCCTATACGTAGCAGCCACAAATCAAGAAGGCACCCAGTGGCTAACCACTGACTCTAACTGTAGCACTTTATGCATGGAACCATCTGAGGGGCTTGTATGCGCCTATGTAGAGAGCATGGATGATTTGGAAAAGGTCCAGCAACAAGTCTCCACTGTTGATGACTGTGATGATTGGGTGAAGTTACAGATCCCTGAAAGTTTTACACAGGAGTCTTTGGAACTCAAATCCCTACCTGCCAATTTAGAATATGTCCTTTTGCAGAATGGCAAGCTGGTAATTATCAATGCCACTCTTGCTCCTGAACAGAAGAAGTAGTTGCTAAAGGTGGTGAACAAATGGGAGGCTACTTTTGCATGGTCATAGATTGAATTAATAGGAGTTGATTCCAGGATATGACAACATCAGATTTATATCGACTCCTCCATGAAGCCACGGCGACAACCACAAAGGCGGTTGAATCCCAAACTGAAGCAATTAGTCAAGGATGAAATCGAGCAGTTGCTGAAAGCAGGGTTCATCTATTCCATTGTGGATAGCGAATGGGTTAGCCCACTCATTATTGTGCCAAAGAAGGATGGCAAATGGAGGGTTTGTATAGATTTCCGACTACTAAACATGGCTACCTTCAAGGATCACTTCCCGCTCCCATTTGTGGACCAAGTGTTAGATACCATTGCAAGGCATTATTACTATAGCTTTTTGGATGGTTATAGTGACTATAACCAAATCCAAATCACACCTAAAGACCAGGCCAAGATAACATTTATAAGTCCCTAGGGGACTTTCGCATATAAGAAGATGCCCTTTGGCCTGTGCAATGTGCTTGCAACTTTCTAATGCATTGTCCTCAGCATCTTTCAGCAAAAAATTAGCAATGGGTAGAAGTCTTCATGGATGACTTTTCTACCTATGGAGCAACATTTGAACAAGCCTTAGACCACCTTGAGCAAGTTCTGAAAAGATGCGTGGAAACTAATCTACGGCTCAACTGGCAAAAGAGCCACTTAATGGTCCAAGAGGGCATTGTCCTAGGGCACCACATTTCACAAGCAGGGATTAGTGTAGATCCTAAAAAAATTAGGGTCATCCAAGGAATCACCAGTAAACCAAGCACTGTAAAAGATGTTTGGTCATTCCTTGGCCACACTAGTTACTACCGATGCTTCATCGAAAATTTTTCAAAGATCACCAAGGTGTTGGTGGAACTCACAAAGAAAGATGTTCTATTTGTCTAGACCAGAGAATGTGAATTTGCATTCCAAACACTTAAATAGAAACTCATAGAAAGTCCAATTCTACGAGCACCCGATTGGTCCAGATCCTTCCACATCATGACGGATGCATCTAACTATGCATTGGGAGCCCTGCTTACACAATGGGATGACTAGAGACATCCATATTATATCCATTGTGCAAGCTGTAGCATTGTGGGTGCTCAGCTCAACTACACCACCACCGAAAAGGAATTAATAGCAGTAGTGTTCACCTTGGAAAAATTTTGACACTATGTGCTTAGGTACAAGGTGTTTGTACATACTGACCATAGTGCCATCTGATTCTTGATGAATAAACCAATGGTGAGCCCCTGTATCATACGGTGGCTTATGATTCTTCAGGAATTTGACCTTACCATGGTAGATAGGAAGGAAACTGAGAATGTGGTTGCTGATCACTTATCTCAATTACAATGGGATAATGCCAAAGAGGAGGAGCCACTCTCTAACCAATTTCTAGATGAACTCCTCTTCACTAGAGAAATCAATAAGCAGATGCCCAAGGAATCGTCTTGGTTCAGCCACATCCTCACCTATCTCACCACTCAAGAATTACCAAAGGAGTGGGATCATCGGTAGAAACAACATTTCTTCATAAGGCCAAGCACTTTATGGAAATCAATGGACACCTTTATAAGGTGTGTGTGGATGGCCTAGTTCGATGGCGCATCCTTAATGAAGATACACTACGCATCCTTCAAGATGCTCATGAGGGTCTTTGTGGGGGCCACTATGCTGGATGATGCATGACCATTAAGATCCTACTTGCAAGATATTATTGGCCTACACTCTTCAAGGATGCACAATGGTTCACTCACTTCTATGAACGATGTTAGAGAGATGGTGGGATGAATGCATGAATGAAGGGACCTCAATAGTGAATCTATCCACTGGAACCCTTTGATATTTGGGGCATCAAGTTCATGGGTTCCATCATGCCTATGTCCAATGAAAGGTGTACATCATCATCATTGTAGACTACTGCATGAAGTGGGTGAAGGCAACAGTCATCAATGACCGTTCTTCAAACACAATCACATGGTTTGTCCAACAATAAATTGTAAATAGGTTTGAAGTGTCACATGCACTCATCTCAGACAATGGAACTCATTTCATGGGCACCACTTTTTGTAAACTCATGCAACACTTGGGGGTTGACCATAAACTTATACCACCTTATCACCCCCAAGCCAACAGGCAAGCTAAAGTCACCAATAGGGAGATTACCAAAATCCTTACTAGAACCATCAGTAAATATAGGAGGGATTGGAGCACAAAACTTAACGATGCCCTTTGGGCTTATCGCTCCACATGGAAATTTCCTATAAGTTACTCTCCTTATGAGTTAGTGTATGGGAAGCTACCAAAAACCCTAGTCCAAGCAAAACTCCGAACACTATCTATGACCAGTGACTTGGGTCTTGACTTGCCACTAGCACAATGAGAATGACTTATAAACTTGAGTGTGCTAGATGAGGATCGACTAGTAGCCGTGTCATCAAATGAGATACACAAGGCCTATAATAAAAAACGCCATGATCTTAGGATTTGGAAGGTAACATTTCGATGTAGAGAAAAGGTACTCTACTGGAACCCCACACACGTACTGTAATATACTAAGTTTCAAACACTGTGGGAGAGACCTTATATTATCTCCGAAACCTTCCCATCTGGGGCCTTGCTTATACACAAACCTGAGGACCCCACAAAAACATGGTTAGTCAATAGGAAACAATTATAACCTTTCTACGAACTCCATAAAACTAGTGCTACTACCATATCATCACAAGGACAACCTTGTTCCATTTTTTGGATGTCCTCCTTCCAACCTAGTCATGGGGGAGACCATTCTCCATGCTAACCCACTCTACTAAGCTGCTCACTATTTTTGAAACTTTTTTGTTTTAGAACATTGTTCATATGTTTGCCAATTTTTCATTAGTTTTTTATTTCTTTATTTACTTCTCTGTTCATTTTTTATTTTTATATGTGTGCTTAATTTCTATTTTTTTTACTAATAAACCATTTTATTATCATCAGATGTACTGGTGTGATTGTTTCTCGTTGCGATGGGTTGCATGATATGGTTTGCCTATTAGATCTAACTGTTGCCCTCGCATTTTTGTTCTAGGAAGTTACATATACTTTTATCTCATAAAATAGGCAGTTAGTCCATGTCATCCACCCATTCATCCACTTCATGATTTTCCTCTTTTTGGAAACATGCAAATCCCCTTCACTTAAAAACATTTTAATTAATTTGTGACTTGTGCTGTTCCTAGACTTAGGGATGACCCAATGGTTTGAATAGGGTGGGTGTGAATTCAAGGGAAATGCAACATTCTTCATACTTCTCTATTCCCTAGTTTGTGAAAGTGTCCTCATGGATTTCTTACCACTCCAGGTCCTCTCATACTTAGAAGTTCCTTGGTAATTTGGCCTTGCATGGTGTGGTCCTCATCGCAAAACCATAAAAAAATGAGGATTCAAAGCACACCCCTTGGCTGAATGCATGAAAAAATGCATGGGTATTTGCATGGTGTGGTTTCCAAAAAGAAAAAATAAAAATAAAAATAATAAAAATACATGGGAATTCAAAGCACACCCCTTAGACCACCTGTAATGGGCCACAAGCACTAGTTATGGGACTTGCTTCATCCCCTCTCACTTAGCTCTTTTTCACTTCCTTTCTCTCATGCATGTTGGAGTGGTGGTTATTTGTGGGTGTATTCTTGTACTCTTGGGAGTGGATGACTCTTCGTATGTTACTGCTATGTCACTGTATGTGGTTAGTTTTGGGTCTGAACTGGGGATGGACCCTACCATGTCACTGTATGTGGTTAGTTTTGGGTCTGAACTGGGGATGGACCCTACCATGTCACTTAACCACCCACTTCACACGGGGTTTCATGTGATCAATAACCGGAATTCCATTTTCCACTCCTCTCTCTTCATCCATTTCTCTCCATGGCTCACCTCACTATCGATTTTATGTTTTGATTGTTTGTTGTAATTTTCATGAACTCCTAATGCTTCGACAGGTTCTCATGGATGTGAGTATTAACTTGCAATCACCATTCATTGACTATGGGGCACATGAACTTTGATGTTGATGATATGCAAGGGCCACTAAGGCTACTGCCTGCTATGGGGAGGACCCACTTGCATATCCTTTGGTTCCATATCTTAGTCTCTGATCCTTTTATATTGTTGGTTGATTTTTTTTGCACTAACCATCGCACACATTCTTCCCCACAGAGTTCTATCTCATGACATTCTCCAACCTTTGACTCTTTTTCTAAGACCAATTACCTTCCTCTTTCTATCAACCGATTCCTCGGTCTCTTAGCTTTTCAACCGTCCCAATTTTGTGTTCCAATTCAATGTTTTAGGCTTTTTCTTCATGGGTCAACACTAGTCAACATTTTTAGCACCCTGCATTAACTAGGCCCTGTATATGTAGCCCCTAGGTATACACAGCCCCATATACGTGACCCCATTTACGTAGCACAAAAATCTATATATACCACCATTGCGCTATGAATTTTGTCCATTTGTGCACACAAGATTAGGGGAGTTTTTTCATTTTTCAGCATTTCCTCTTCTTCCCACACACCTACCTTTCTATATTGCATGTCCTAATCTACCTATCATTTCCCTATTTTACAACCAGAGGTATGCTTTTCAGTATGGGGGGGAGGGAAGGAATAAAAACAACGTTAAATTACAACTCATGCCTTATTGGTTTTTTTCTAACCCCTCAACTATACTTCAAAAAATCTAATGGGATGCACGTGCTAGTATCATAACTTGGTCAAAATGAGAAGGTGTATGATTGCTATTTCATGCAACTTGTGCACATTTTAATGCATAGTTATGCATGATTGCAAATTGCACCCAAATCAAGGCATCCAAGGGGAGAAGGACCATCCCAACCAAGGGACAAGCGACCAAGAATGGGAAGAGGACAAGGTGTGTGACATCCAGAGCATGTGGAGGGCTCACACACAATTGGCCCCCTCTGTGAAGGACCTAATGTGGAATCTATTCATTAGATTCCTATAGAGGAGATCCCTAGTGAACAATCGCAAGGGGATGAGACTCTGATGGTAGCGCCAGGAGGTCACCCTGACCCAGGCATGCCTTGATGTTATTAAGCTGAGGGAGCTACAACGAATGGTCTTGTAGGAGTTGAAATTTAGACTATTTCTTGAGAATGTTCCAGAAGAAGTCAAGACATAATTGCAAAGCTCTCCTATGTGGCCAATCATCTCATCCAGTGGTGAATGGTACCTAGGAGAGACCTACCTCTTTTGGATGAATCGGCAACTAGGGTCCAGAGTAAGAATCAAAGACATTCATGTCTCTTATGCTGTGGAAGCAATTTCACAAGCTCTGGGGTTACTAGAGATTAGAGATGATGTGGTAGAGATCCCTAAATAAGCATATCCTAAGGTAAAAGGGGAGTGGATCAAGTGATGCTATGGGGTAGAGTATACGGAGTTTGACACTTTAACCACCACAGAGAGGGTTTACTCAAAAATTATGTCTTACCACTTGAATCCAACGGTAAGATCCAGCACGATCACTACCTTCTTTGCTCATGCATGTGCCACTCTAAGTAGAAAATTCCCAATCAACCTTCCATAGTTGCTGTTCTTGAAGATTAAGAAAAGATTCATTGAAAGTGAACATGGAAGGTGGGCTCTACCCTTTCCTTGTTTAATCAGGAAATTATGCAAATAGGTAGGGATAGCATGATACATCAATGACACACTTCGGCATGCCCCAATTGCCTTGTGGTGGAAGATGATGAAGGACAAGACTCTAGCCATCACACAATCGCATGCACAAACAACAAGGTTGGGCTCATAGACAATCGCAGAACACATACTTGAGATTTGACAACCGATCTTAAGCCAACAAGAGCAATTTTTAGGAACCAGTGGAGGAGAAGACCCTTTAGTTTATCACCTTGCGATGAGCTATCTTTAGCAAGTGGCTCGATCGGTGAGTTTGCTAGAGGGAGCAGGGCCAATGTTTTCTGTTACCCAGACATAAGTACCTACAAGAATTGATGCTAGTGTCCGAGAAGTAATGGTCTGCACCCAATAATTATTTCTTAAAATTTTAGGAAATGTTGCTACTTTTTTGGTATGCTTGGTGAATGGAGAGGGGGCGACTATCCTACTAATGCAACACCAAGGACAAGAAATTGTGGCTAAAGTGGTTGCTAACATGATTGCTACAATCCTTAATGCACCTACGGTGCCTATACTAGGTGTACATGCACTTGAAGATGTACAGAAATCCGCAAGAACTTCACGTAGTAGGATCAACATAGGCCAACAGGAAGAATTTTTGGATCAACTGGTGGAAACCAGACAACCACTTCTAAATCTGTTTGATCTTCTAGATAATATTACTGTGACCTAGTCGAAGCTGCTCTTAGCAAGGGGCAAGTGTTTCATCTTGGAGGGGAAACTTGAAGTAGCACAAGAGAATTATCAGTGCTTAGCGACAAAAGTTACCCAATTAAGGGCCCAACTTGCTGATCCAACTCTCCTCAACTAGGGACTTACCAGAGATGAAGCTTTTTAATAGCTTCAAACCAAACTTCAGATGGTTGAGGATGAGCAAGAGTCAGCAATCTTTGACAAGTTCTTAATAGATGCTCATGCATACAATCTAAATAAGGACTTGGCAGAGGTTCACTAGGAGAATGTCAGGTTGATTGCAGAAGTTCATCTCTTGTGCAATGTTGGTGTTGAAAATGAAAACATAAAAGACTTCATCCACCAATAGCAGGAGGAGCTAGCTAGGGTAACCACTGATGTGAGGAGATTGGCTACTGAAAATTGTAGTCTATTTATAGAGGAAGTTCAAGCCTTGTGAAAAAATTCAATTATCAAAATCACTACTTGAAAAAATGAAGCCCTCAAGTTTGAAAAAGTTAAAAATCACTATAGGGACCAAGTGGGATTATAGCAGGAAGTAAATGAAAAAGAGATTCAAGTTGCAAAGGAAAAAATGAACCAAGTGCTTTAGTAGCTTTGGGCATGAGGCAAGGTGTGGCAACCCATATTCAATGGATTGAACACCTACAACCAGGCTAAGATCCACCTCAAGAAGCTGCAAATTAAAGAAATGATAGAATACATGGAGTTAGCCAACCTCTGTTATGCAAACATGGCTATGCTAATAGCTGGAAGGCCATGGTTTAACCTAGAAAAGAAAGTGGCCACCTTGTATTCTTTATACGAGGGTGAGTTCCAAGCACACAAAGTGACAAAATAGAACTTGAAAACAACAAATGTAGAGCTCAAGGTTCTCCGCACTTATTTTGAAGGACAACATGCGGTCACTAAGAACTTGGCCCGACAGATGAATAACTACCAGTAGCTATATACATCAATTTGAACGTTCTATATCGAACGGAAATAGTTCGCTACCTGGTTTATCAATTTAAAAGAACTCTTTCCTATGCTTCCGTGCCCTTGGGATGTTCTAGTTCTAGCACACATTGGTGAAGCTACTTGGACGGTGAACGATCCTAGAAGCACAGAAGATAAAATGAGGGTTCTGTTGGAGGATTTTTGGTTACCTCTAGAGGTTGCAGCTATTGTAGGACAACCATTTTCTGTGCCACAGTCACCACATGCTCTAGAGGTTGGTGAAGGCCCATTAGAACCACCACCACCAAGGACGGTGTGACCTTCTTTAGCAATTTTGGCATCTTCGACACAGTGGAGAATCTAGGATTGTCAGGGTGTTCAATTTTATCTTTCAAAACCACCATTTTGTAATTCATTCTTCTCTATACAATTGGGCACTTGGTGCATCAATAAAGTCAGTGTCTATGTAGATGTGTTTCGTCATGTGTGTTGTAATAACTTCATACCTTCCAAATTGTAATAAAACTCGAGGACACATTTTCACATAGTTGTGTGGGTATGATGAAGTGCTCATTAGTTGATACGTTGATTGGGCCATGTATATGGAGCCCCATATACACAGCCACGTTGACATGGCCTCGTCGATGCATCTATCCATGCATTTACGTGGCCTCGTCTATGCAGAGTTTGTCTCTAGCTATAAATAAGTGTGCACTCGGCACACTTAGGCATCGTTTTGCATAGTTGTAACTAGACTCTTGTAGTTTGTTCCTACAAGAGTTAGAATATTTTCCAAGTGCCTGTAGTAGGTGTGAGAAAGATGTCCAACTCTTTATTCGAGTGCTAATGTACTTGAGCCCATTGGCGTGACCAACAATAAAGATAAGCTTTTTAAGCATTCCTTGCAGCATTTGGATTTAATCATTTAAGCATTTAAATAGTTTAATAATTTCTTAAGTCTTCATTGTTATTAATTTATGATTATTGCTCTTTTATATTTTGTAAAAACCATAAGTATGATCATCTTGAACGTAAACCCAACACTTGGCAACCCAGTGACGCCTAACGTCTGGTAACCCAGTAGTGGTTAGGGGATGCTCAGGATGTGCATGGAAGATGGGATCGGTTGCTTATGCTAGGGAGAGTTAAGAGATAGAATAGAACAATTATAGATTATGAAATATTCCATTTCTTACATTTCAAGAATTAGATTTTAGAACATAAAAAGAAAATCAATAAAAAATCATTTGCCTCAATCTCACTTAACCATCGTATTAGAACATCACAAGTGAGGTTGGGAAGACAATGACCATTCTAACATAAGGTTTTTCTAGCTAGAGTTTGGTGTATGCAAGTGCTTACAATCTATGAAATTCGACAAAGTTGTGTGTGAACGCCCATGATTTATATGGTTGGGCATAGGGGTACCTCGCTGCTCATCACACAGGGATTAAGAAAAGAAATATAATTTAATAGTTTCATTGTAAGGATATATGAATCTGTTTGAATTAAAATTTATCCGACAAGCAATTTTATGTCATTTGATTCATATTTTTCATGATTTACATTGGTAAACATGTCTTATGGTATTTTAACCTCAAATTTAGTGACATAAGCATGTTTGATTATGTAGTTATACAACCTATAATCTACTTTAATTTTAAATGTGACATTTCTGAATTAAAGGGTGATAATTATAAGGTGTGGAAGGACAAAATTATTCTTCATTTAGGTTGGATGGACATTGATTATGCTATCCATAAGGATGAACCACTTGCTGTTACAACAATCAGTTGTTTGGATGATATTAGTAATTCTAAAAAATGGGAGAAATCTAATCACCTTTGTGTCATGTTCATAAAAACCAAGATCTCAGTTGGTATGTGTTGTTCACTAGAATAGTATGATAATGTGTGTGCTTTGTTAAAGTCCATTGTTGAATAAGTTGAGTCATCAGATAAGGCATTGGTGAACACCTTGATAATGAAGTTCTCATCCATAAATCTCACTGAAATTTGTGGGTTGCATGAGCATATCATGCAAATGAGGGATATAGTGGCTCAACTCAAAACACTTGAGGTTGAGATGTCAAAATATTTCCTTGTGCACTACATCTTAAACATGCTCCCACTACAGTACAGACCCTTTAAGATTTCTTATAACACACATAAGTACAAATGATTAATCAATGAACTAATGATCATGTATGTGCAAGGAGAGGGAAGACTTGCTATGGAAGTGAAACAGAGTGCGCATCTGGCTATACAAGGAAAGAATAAAGGATAAGCCAAAGGCAAGTGGAAGGTCAAATTACCTACACAAGCTAATATTAAAAAAGAATCCAGATGTTTTTTCTGCAAAAGGAAAGGGCACATAAAGAAGGATTGCTCTAAATATTAGAAATGGCTTGAAAAGAAAGGTACTCAATTCTCACTTGTTTGTTTTGAATCTAATATGGTTAATGTTGGCCATGACACATGGTGGATTGATTTTGGTTCTACAATCCATGTTAACAATTCCTTGCAGGGGGTGAAAAACCTAAGGAAGGTAGTGGAAAGTGAGTCATGCATTTATTCAAGCAACAAGATGAGCTCACATGTGGAGGCAATCGAAACATGCATTTTAGTTTTAAGTAGTGGTTTTGTTTTAGAATTAGAAAAAACATTTTATATTCCAAATTTTTTAAGGAATTTAATTTTTGTTTCAAGGCTTGTATCATTGGGATTTTCCTTTAACTTTTCAGGCACTATATTCAATTTATATTATAGATTTGAAGTTATTGGAAATGGTACATTGACAGATGGTCTTTTGAAAATTAATTTACAAAATGAAACTTCTTATATTTCTATGCATGTTCATGTTGGCATTAAGAGATATGTTATGAATGAAAAATCGTTTATGTTGTGGCATCATAGATTAGGACATATCTCTATTAAAAGAATAAAGAGATTAGTAAATGATGGAGTACTTAGTACTTTGGATTTTATTGACTTTGACACTTGTGTGGACTGCATAAAGGGAAAGTAGACCAATATGTTAAAGAAAGATGTCAAGAGGAGTTTAGACATATTAGAGATCATACATACGGATATTTGTAGTCTAGATATGGATGTGTATGGTCAAAAGTATTTCATTACCTTTATTGATGATTACTCACGATTTTTGTATCTCTACCTACTTCATAACAAGAGGGAATCTTTAGATGCCTTTAAGGTATTTAAGGTTGAAGTAGAGAAACAATGTGGTAAGCAAATATAGATAGTAATTTCTAATAGATGTGGTGAATACTATGGTAGATATACTGATGATGGACAATTATCTGGTCCATTTGCTAAGTTTCTTCAAGAGCATGGGATTGTTGCCCAATACACTATGCCTAGTTCTCCAGACCAAAATGGTGTGGCAAAAAGAAGAAATTGAACATTATTAGATATGGTGCAGAGTATGCTTAGTGGCTCCAAGCTTTCTAAGTCCTTATGGACTGAAGCTCTCAAGATAGCAGTGTATATATTAAACCGAGTTCCAACCAAGGCTGTCCTAAAGACACCATTTGAATTATGAAAAGGCTGGAAACCAATTTTGTGACATATATGTGTTTAAGGATGCCTTTCTGAAGTAAGAGTCTATAATCCACAAGAAAAGAAGCTAGACCCAAGGACCATAAGTGGGTATTTTGTTGAATATGTTGAATGGTCTAAGGAATATAGATTTTATTGCCCATCACATACTACTAGACTTGTGGAATCAAGGAATGCTAAATTTCTTGAGAATGACTTGATTAGTAGGAGTAGTAGATCTTGGAACATTATTCCTGAGATAGATCATACAGATGCTCAACCCACTATTTCAAATGATAGACTGATTGTTATGCACAATTCGCCTAGAGCACAAATGTGTACTGAAAAAAAATCGATCATTGACGTTCCACAGATTGCTGATCAAGAAGTAGTAGATCCATCTGAATACCAGATACTAGAACTTGTTGAACAGCCTATTCAGCATCATGATCCTCAAGAGAATGATGAACCAACATTAAGAGGATATACTAGAGTAAGGAAATCAATGATTCCTAGTGACTATATGGTGCATCTATAGGATTTTGACTACAACATAGGAGCTAAAAATGATCTTGAAACATTTTCACAAGCCATGAGTTGTAAGGAAGCTAACTTGTGGTATGATGCCATGAAAGATGAAATGAACTCTATGTCATCTAATGGAGTCTGGGATCTTGTCAAGTTTCGTAATGGTGTAAAATCCATTAGATGCAAATGGGTCTTCAAGACTAAGAAAGACTCATTAGACAACATTGAAAGATATAAGGCTANCTCATTTGGTTTTGAAGAAAACATCATGGATCAATGTATATACCAAAAGGTCAGTGGGAGAAAAATCTATTTCCTTGTTCTATATGTGGATGATATCCTTCTTGCAACCAATAATAGTGGATTTCTATACGAGGTGAAACATTTTCTCTTTAAGAATTTCAACATGAAGGATATGGGTGAGGCATCTTATTGCATTGGCGTACAAATCCATAGGGAAAGATCTAGATGTATTCTGGGATTGTCACAGGAAACCTATATTAATAAAGTTTTAGAGAGGTTTTAGATGAAAGATTGTTCACCAAGTATAGCATGCATTGTGAAAGGTGACAAGTTCAATTTGAACTAGTGCCCTAGGAATGATTTAGAGAAAAGTCAGATGAGAAACATTCCATATGCTTCAGTTATTGGAAGCCTTATGTATGCTTAGTTCTGCACAAGACTTGACATTGCATTTGTTGCAGAAATGTTGGGCAAATATTAGAGTAATCCATGTATTGACCACTGAAGGGTTGCAAAGAAAGTGATGAGGTACCTTTAAGATACAAAAGAATACATGCTTATGTATAAATGAACTGACTCCTTGGAGGTGACTCGCTACTCCAACTTAGACTTTGTTGGCTGTGTTGATTCATCGAAATCAACATCTAGTTATGTTTTTATGCTAGCTAAAGAAGCTATATCCTGGAGGAGTGGAAAGAAAATTTTGGTTGCTACTTCCACCATGGAGGCAAAGTTCGTTTCTTTTTTTGAGGCTACTTCACATCATGTATAGCTAAAGAGTTTCATAAAAGGGCTTAGAATTGTGGATTTTATATCTAGGCCATTAAGAATGTTTTATGATAATTCAGCTGTTGTCTTTATGGCTAAGAATAATAAGAGTGGAAGTCGAAGTAAACACATTGACATCAAGTACTTAGCCATAAGGGAACACATTAAGGAAAGAAAAATGGTCATTGCACATATAAGCATTGAAATAATGATAGTTGATCCTTTGACAAAAAGGAATGCTACCAAAGGATCATGTAGTTTGGATGGGACTTGGTTTCATAATGTAATTTTTTGTACGTAGAACTTACAGTCTTAATGAAACTTATATTTAGTTGTGCTATTTTCTCATATGGTTTGTGTATATAGTTATTAGAGAAAATACACATATGGCAAGACCTAGAATGAACATTGGGTTTATTCATAAAGTTAAGTTACCATATAAGGAATTACATTTGAATGATCATGCATTGTAATACATGAAAGATAATACTCACATTAAGAGAAACTATTGCCATGATTCATGCATTTATTTCTTGAACTCTAAACCTGATTAAATATGGAGACCAAGTAGGAGATTGTAGCATGTGTTTCCCACTAATGTGCTTGATGCATTAGTTAATGCACAAAAGTGGCCACCATGCCTACTAACGCGTTTTATGGATTAGTTAATATATGAAAGAGGCCACCATGCCCACTAACATGTTTTTATGGATTAGTTAATGCATGAAAGTGGCCACCATGCCCACTAATGCATTTTATGGGTTAGTTAATGCATGAAAGTGGCTGCCATGCATGGCGACCATACCCACTAACATGTTTTTATGAGTTGGGTAACACATCAAGGTGGTCTCCATATCTAGTAATGCATTTTTTATGCGTTGGCATTGGGTCTCTTATGGTAATTAATTTCGTGACCTATAAATTTATTCTTGATGGGAGAACAAAGGCACCATGAATCACATTGGGATTGCAGTTCCAGTCCCTTTCATAGATGCTTGAAGATTGCATACACCATCATTGTCGAGCACCTGTGTGAAAGAAGAATCAAAACACAAAATTTAATCTGAGGCATCAATGACTGGAGGTTAGTTCCATTTGCTCAAGAATTATGCATTTCCAATTATTTATGCATGTGAATTTCTTGTGCCATTTTCTTCCACATTTTGTACTTTGATTACTTGTGCCATCTGGTTTTCTACACAATTATTTTCTTACAAATCTAGCCCTTATCTTGCTAAAATCTCCTCCACCGTAGTACAAGCCTCTTGCAACCACATTGCTCTATGGAAAGGATATCATAGAGTTGGAGATGGTGATTGTAACTCTTCTTTTAGAAGAAAGGATGATGGCCTTGGATATAGAAATGTCCAGAGAGGACTTGAAAACTAAAGGACGCATGATGGAGAGAGGTTTTGATAGATGTTTTTCTAGATCAAAGTCAAGATTTGGAAAAGGAAACAAGGAGGAGAAGAAGTGCTTCTACTGCCATAAGAAGGGACATTTCAAGCATGAATATCAAAAGCTGAAAGTAGATTGGGAAGCCAAGTAGAAAGAAGAAGATAACTCATCTTCTCAAAATGAGGTGAAGATTGTGGATAGAGAAACTTTAGAAAATGGATATGATATTCTTACAACTTCAAAGGCTTTTGATAGTGGTGCTTGGATCCTTGATTCAAGGACTTCATGGCACATCACTCCCAATAGATCTGGTTCTAGACATATCAAGAAACTGAAGGGGAACAAATTTTGATGGGAATAATGATGAGGCTAGAATTATTAGTGTTGGCACTATTTAGATTAGGACACATGATGGAGTTATGAGAACTTTCACAAATGTGAAGCATGCACCAAAGATGAGGAGAAGTTTGATTTCTCTTGGAGCTTTGAATGGTCTTGGCTACAAGTACAAAGGTGAAAATGGTCTCTAGAAAGTTTCCAAAGGTTCTCTTGTGGTGATGAAGGGAATGAAGCATGGAAATCTCTATAAGTTAATTAAAGAAATAGTGGTTGGAGAAGTAGATTTTGTAGTTGGGGAAGTTGCTACATCCATGTTGTGGCATAGGTGACTTGGCCACATCAGTGAGCTTGGGTTAAACAAACTACTCAAGAAGAATATGATATTAGGAGTGCATAGAATAGAATACGACTTCTACAAGCATTGTGTGTATGGAAAGCAATGCAGGGCTAAGTTTGCAAGTAGCGAAATCGAGAGTAGAGACACCTTGGATCTTGTGCATAGTGATGTTTGGGGTCTAGATCCTCAAGTATCTTTGGAAGGCACAAGGTATTTATTTACCTACATTGACAATAAATCAAGAAAGGTATGGATCTTTTCTTTGAAAGAAAAATCTAATGCTTTTGAAAGGTTTAAAGTTTTTAAAGCCTTAGTGGAGAGGGGCACTAGTAGGAAGATTAAGTGTCTAAGGTTAGATTGTATAGGAGAATATATCTCAAAGGAGTTTGAGGTATACTACAAGTTTGAAGAAATCAAAAGGTATTTGATAGTTCTAGGTGCTTTATAGCAGAATGGTTTCATAGAAAAGGTGAATTGTACACTTCTGGAATGTGCTAGGAACATGATGATTTGTACATGGCTAGAAAAGGCATTTTGAATGGAGGTAGTTAATACAACATGTTAGTTGGTGAACATGATTCCTTCTCTTGTAATTGATTACAAGACTTCAGATGAGATATGGAGTGGATCACTAGGGAGATATGATCATTTGAACTCCTTTGGCTACATGGTGGATGTTTATATTCCAAGTGTCCAAAGAAGCAATGTAGAACCTAAATCCAAGCAATGTACATTTCTTGGATATGTAGATGGAACCAAGGGATACATGTTATGGGTTCCTATCTTTAAGAAGATATCAATTAGTAGGGATGTAGTATTTGATGAATCTTCTCCTTTAGAGAATAATGGATATGAATAGACTATAGAGGATCTTTCTCTAGAGGAAGTTTCTATGGAGCTGCAATCACTTGAAAGTAACATCAATAAGGAGAATAGAGAAGAGACTCAAGTGGAAGCACCTAAAGAAATGTAGACATAAGTGGAGCTCAAAGGATCTTTACAGACAACCAAGGGCATTCTAGTAAGAAGGTTCCATGATGATTTTTCTTATCTTAATTTAATTGTAGATATAGAGGAGCCAATTTCTTATCAAGAGGCATTGAGAAGTGAATAGTGGAAATAGTGCCGAGTAGCCATGGAAAAATATATGTAATGTCTTTTTCAAAATGTATCTTGGAAAGCTATGCAATAGATTCTTAGGTATCTTAAAAGAACATCATGGCTATCTATTTGCTATAGTAGGGATAAAAAGGACTTAGCAGGCTATTGTGAATTGGACTCTGTAGGGGATTTGAATAAAAGAAAGTCTACATTAGGCAAGTGTTGATAATGGTATGAGGACTTGTTTCTTGGAAGTCCAAGCTTCAGTCAGTGGTGGCTCTTTCTACCATGGAGGTAGAATACATTATTGATTTGCAAGCTTGCAAAGAAGGGATTTGGTTGTAGAATTTCTTGAAGGATTTGTACAGGCATGAGGAGAATATTTCAATCTTCTATGATAGTCTAGAGTGCCATATTTTTGACATATAATATAACATTTCATGAAAGGTCCAAGTAGATCTAGGTGAAATACCACTTTGTTTGCCAACAAGTGGAGGAAAGGTATGTAGATTTGCAAAAGGTTCACACTTTGATGAATCTAGCGAATACCTTAACAAAGCCTCTTTTGTTAAAGAAGTTTATGTGGTGCTTGAACTTCTTACAACTTCATCAAAGGTAGCTAAGCAGCTAATATGGAGGATATGATGAAGGAGATACAAGGATAAATTTTGGCTTAAGGTGGAGCTTGTAATGATGTGAGCCAAAATTAAGAGTTTTAAAACTATGTATGCTAGTTTTCTATCTTCAGATTGTAATGCTCCTAGTTGTTTTGGGCATTTATTCTTATCAATAAAGTAGGAGAATAGGAGTAGTTATCATCACTTCTTGTTTTAGGGTGTGCCTAAGTGCCATATAATATTGTAATGGGGTGTGTGTTGCATAAACAAGAAGAGTGAGGAGAGGCATAACTATAAGCAACTACTATATTTTAGTGTGGGTGTTTGTATGTTCCCTTCTTGCATCTGCTAAAGAGAATCCTTCGAATGTAGGCACTTTGCCAAACCACATAAATCTCTGTTCTAATTTGCATTTATTTTTTCACTATTATTTTGATGTGTTTCTTGTTTTTATTCATTGTATCACATTGAGCATTCTTCCTTCTATATGCTATTCAATCTTTGGATTTTTCCACAAATTTTGTTACATAGAGATCATTGGAATACGTTTATTAGTCAAAAATATAAAATGTAGTTTGATTCTAATTTTTTTATTCTTCTAAAATTCCTTATTGGATTGAATTAAAAAATCTTCCACTTATTATTCAAAGTGTTGAAATTGAAATTGTTGTTAGCATTTGCACAATTCTCAAAATAGAGTCAAAAACATTATTAGATGGTGTGTAGTGGACCTGCTATTTTGTAAAGATTAATTTATGGTAGAGAAAGACAAAATTAAAGCTTAAGGTAGGTAATTAGTATTTTCTTTAGAAAATTACATATTATAATTTGCAAGGGGGCTATAGCTATTGTCATTACATACTACCACAAAAGGAAAAAAATGATTTATTTTGGCTTGTGGAAGGTTTTTGGTACATGGGTTTGGGACAAAGAGAGATTTTATTGTGGGTGTTTTGGGTAGGAAAAGAAGCATATATGAAGATTTTTAAAGGGCTTAGCAACTTTGTAAGGAAGTTTATTTAATTTTTCTTTCTATATGGCTATTCTATTTTGTTATGAATTTTGTACTCTTCTTCTTTAGTGCATGACTATCTTCTATTATTTTATTATTTTTATTATATTATGAGATTCAACTAAATTTCTGTTGTTTGAGGCTTGTTTTAAATTAAAGTTATATTGAATTTTTGTCCAAATCATTTTCTATCTTTTTATGATTTTTCTGGGATATGTGGGTAGGTTGCCCAACTTGCTTTTTGAATATTTATGTCCTTAGGAGAGGATTTTGTGCAGATTTTGGAAAAATTTTGGAAAAGGGAAATAAAAAAATAGATAAGATAAAACATATATTGTGACCAAGTTTACTTAATTGGCAGTAGAAAATACAAATCTTTGAGATGCCCCTGTCTGCATGTTGTAGTGAGATGTTCCTTAGTGGACCTCACTCTATGGGAACAAGGGCTAGGATGAATTTTCAAACTTAGATTTTGATAAGTTTGTTCATGTATGGTTAAGAATTTATCCAAGACCATAACATTGAGTAGTTTAAGCTAATGATGTGTAGTGAAGTATACATAAGACCTATCTTTTTGAGGTGTATGCCATGGCCACTAAGGATGTTAGTAGTGAGGTTATTGCCAATACTTAGCCCTTAGGGACTCAAGCCACTAAGATAATTCAATGTTAATAGTGACGTTAGTTGGCTGAGAGGCCATTACCAGTCATATTTCGGTAACGTCAACTTTGTCCATAACGTTGACTAACGTTGACGTGTTATGAAAGGTTGCATTCATTGCAAAATAGAAATACATTTAGAAAGGTTGAGTAATACATTTAGAAAGGTTGCGTCCTCATTCCAAAGGTTATGTCCTGTTGAAAACCATAAATACACCTCATTATAGTTTGCGTTGGATTTGGGAGCACCTACTGAAGCGCAGTAAATCAGCAATGGGTACGCATGTCAGAATTTTTTTTGAAATTTTGTATATATAATAATAATAAGTCTCTTGTTAATATCAGTGCTCTGGTTACTATTGGTCATGGCTTCAACAATGTAGTGACTGTGCCATTGCATATGCATACTCCTCTATTTATGAACTCATGTTAATCTTATTTGCATATACTGACGTATTGTTTAAAACATGGAATGACTCGGCTTTCAGCCAAGAGAGAGAATTTGTAATGAAATTTTATATATATACATTGAAATGATCACCTTGACATGCCTCGTATTATTCTTGCGTTGTTCTCGATGTCTGTTCTAAATCGTGTAGGAAAATCCTTTTTAGAAAATTCTGTAATATAATATACAGTTATCAATATCGTAGATTTCAATAGTAGTAGTGAACATTTATTCATATAGTGATTATAATCCCCATGACAGCAGTGAACATTTATAAGGATGATAATATAATATCGTTAGCGAGTTAAATACTAAATAGCGATAGATATTGTTACCTTTTTTTAAAAATAGTGCAGTATTATGGGTGATAGTCAGATAATTTAACAGGTTGGCAACTTCAAAGAATTGGGTAAAAAATGTCCGCAAGAAAAGGATTGGATATGGCATGGCATGGTTGGGCAGGTAGGGTAGGGGATCCAATAATCAGAAAATTCACTTTGAAAATCATTATTTTTTTTATTGAAATGCAAATAATAAAAAAGTAGGGTGACTTAACTTAGATCAGTCAAAATTATAATGGCACCGCTGTTTTTTTTATAATATTATTTTTATTATAGGGTCCCTATGCTACCGGTGAACATTTAATTTGTGATTAATCCTTGTTTTAAAAAACATTATTTATTATTGCTATTAATTAGGCATTGTAGAAAATAGTAATTAATGTTAAACCTTAAACAACTAATTTTTATTTTTAGGATTGGGTTATATTTAAAAACATATTGGGTGCCTTAGGTTTTTTTTTAAAAAAACAACTAATTTTTATTTTTAGGTTTTGGTTATATTTAAAAACATATTGGGTGCCTTAGGTTTTTTTAAAAAAATAACTAATTTTTTATTTTTAGATTTGGGTTTTATTTAAAATTTAATACAACCCATAATACTATATAAGGATTCTCATTCCTATAAATACAGATCATGTAAACTGAGCGAGACAACGTCTTAGAGATCGAAGAAGAGAAGCTCGGCAAGGGGGAGATCCTTTAGAGTTGCAAAGAATGGAACAAGATCGCTTACGTCAAAGAACGCATTGAGCAGAAATGAAGCAACAACAGGTGGAAGGAAGTGAGGTTTGTAGATGAAATTTTATTTTTGTTTTAGATGAAATTCATTTAATGTCTGATTTAATAAAGCTAAATATATTAGGTCACTTTGTATAATAATATTTCACAGAATGGAAGGGATCACAGAAAAGGACGAGGAAGAGGTCATGGATGTGGATGTGGATAAGGACGAGAACGCATAGATGAACATGAAAATCACTTAGCAGTCATTCTTATTGATGAAAATTTTCATCAGCCTCAATTGCATCAAGAAGTTATTTCACATATAGGACGTGGTCATGGTTGTGATTGTGGTTGTGGTCATGGACGTGGTCATGGTCGTGGATTTGGTCAGATGTATTCAAATAATGATGATTTGATGGTCGAAGATGAATTACTTATAAATCCTATAGATATTGTTACTATAGAATGAAAACATGCACAACAACATGAAAGACAAGAATGTTTTAGAAAATGAAAAAGACAAGTAGAAGTGGCAGAAATGTTAGATTTAGTTGTAAGACTGGATCAAGAATAGGCTCAGCCAAGATTGCGAATGGAACATCAACAAATATCTTTTGAACATATGAACAATCAGGTATCTTATCCAAATCTTCATAAGTCAAATACACAAATCATGCATGTAATAA
>MNCI01003240.1:902370-919220 GCA_015680685.1 Gnetum montanum
TCCAGTTCTTCTAGGGAAAGAACTTGATTTGGTAAGAGCTTGGTTAGAAAATCCAACTGTTGAAAGTTCAGATTACGCACAATGGCCAACACTTTCAGAGTCACCCATCAATGAGTTCAACATAGTTGAAATTCTTCCAATGTCATTTCTAACGTTGTTTCCATGTGGAAAATGTGACTTCCTTACAAGAAGGTCTAAGGAAGTCATGTTACATGAATATGCTAGACATCTACTTCGATATAAGGATGGAAGATTTAGACGTCATAAAAGATTTAGATATCAAAAATTAATTACATTTACATTGCTAAATAACATTCATGTTTTTGACATCTTATGAACTAATTACATAGGAATTTTATTTTCATTTTCAAGTATCACATTTATAACATGATAAAGAGACATTGTGCATTGAAATCAACATGAGTATTCTTCAAAAAAAATATTACAGAAACACCATTAACAATCCAAGAATTATGTGAAGGACTACAAAATGCACCATCAGAGAATTTTGTTGATAATTTGATGAGATTTGGAACAACGATACGAGGAAAGCCTTCATACTAGAGAAAATGCAAAGCGCAGTTGTTTGATTTGATAAATAAGTTGGGTGCACCAACTGTTTTTTTTACTCTAAGTGTAGTAGATCTTTATTGGCCAGATCTATATAAGGTAATGCCTATAGAACCCCCACAAAATGTTTTTGTGATAAGAGAGTGGAAAATGAAAAATATTATTGAGAACCCACATATAGTTGTTGAGTTTATGCATCTTCGACATAAGAAATTTTGAGAAATGATTTTATTTTAAGAATTTGATGTGGTTGATTACTAGATAAGATATGAATGGCAACTAGGGGATCACCACATGTCCATGGATTTCTTTGGATCAAGGGAGCTCCAAACATAGAAGAACTTGATTGGAATGACCCAGAAGCAGTTAGAAAGATGAGAGAGTTTTTTGATGAAATAACAAATGCATGGAATAGTAGATTCAATCAAGATGGAATATCCAATGATGTAAGTTGTTTGGAATTTCTAAATATTTATTTTGAATGTTAAAAAATTGTTTAGGTTATTTGAAAAAACCATTATAAAAATTATATAAATCTTTCATTTGTAGATGCAACATGTTAATAATCCTAGGCATCCATGCGAAATTCAAAGTTAACAGCTACAATTCATGGATCTTGACATTGATTATGATGAGCTCTTAAATTCAATTTAGCAACACACACAATGTAAGAGAGGAGCATGTTTAAGAATCCGAAATCATATGCAAGTTTGCAGGTACAATTATATTTCTCTGAATACCTAGATTCTTATTTGCATCATGAATGTATGGGATCTAGGAAAATAATTTTATAACTTCAATTTATTACCTTAGGTATAATGTTCCATAGCCATTGCAAGCTCAATCAGATCTCTTTCAAGATCCATAAAAAAAAATCATGTTACATATGAACCACGTCGAAATGATCCAAGGTTGAATGTTCATAATAGAATGATCCTTCAAACATGGAGAGCAAACACAGACTTTCAACCGGTCCTTGAGAAATATGTTGTTATTAAATATATTGCAAAATATGCAGCAAAATATAAAAAGAAGTCAAGATGCTTTCATGATTTATTACTTCGTATTGTCAAATCTCGAAACCCCGAAGAAAACGCAATGACTGCATACAAAAGACTCATGATGGATGTTGCAGCTGATAGAGACATAGGTGCCATGGAGGTTTGTCATATGCTATATGAACTTTCATTAGTTGAATGCAGTCGACTATTTGATACTATAAATGTGTCTAGAGATATGTACAAAAGAGTTATACCAGATCTAGATGGAGATGAGGAACCAGAACAATATACATCCCTTATCAATGCATATCAAAAGAGACCACTAGAAATGAAAGGAGTTTCTTTGTTGAGTGCTATGAAATATTTTACCTTTATCTCGAAGAAGAGAGAGATACCAGTGTGGAAGCCTCGACTACGACCAGTTATTGTAAGAACATTTCCAAAATTTAGAGTAGCTCCAAGAGTAGGAGAGGAGAAATGGATAGATTACTATTGGGTGCAACTGTTACTAAACTATCCTTTTAGTGATGTCAAACACGATCTAGGAAGAAATGATGAAGAAATTGAATGAAAATGGATTTTTGTTCGACAAATCTATGAATTGGAAGAGGGGACATTCGATGAAGAGTTTGAACATGCTTGTGAGGAAGAGAGACAGTATACAAATAGTATTCCAGAAAGATAAGATGGTATTGAATATGATTTTGAAGTACTAAATCGACATCTACTTACATCAACTTATTTTCAACGAAGTGAACTCGAAATGCTTGGATTAAGAGATCAAGATAGATAGAATGAATGGTCAGCCAACTATCCTGGAGAGGATGTTGCAAAGATTGCTACATCTTTTGTTCATGGTCATAGATCACATGGGATAATAACAGATTCAAGAAATAACGACAATCAGGTGGACATATCTTTTCTAGGAGTTCAATAGAAGAAATGCTACAAGATTATCACTGGCCATCTATATATGCAACAATTCGAAATAGATGAAGTTTCTCCTTTATTGATGATTATTCAAGGTATAGCAGGCACAGGAAAATTGTATCTCATTGATACAATTCAAAAGAATTTAGTTGAACTTGCTCATCGGGAAAGAAAAGCTTATTGGTGCTCGCCCCTATTGGTGTTGCAGCGTATAATATTAATGCAACTATAGTACATTCTACGTTGAAGATTGGAATCGGAGATTACAAACCATTGGTTGCATCAACTTTTTCATCGTTGCAAAATAAATATAAATACTTAAAGTATATTATTGTAGATGAAATGAGTTTCATAGGTGGCAAATTTCTTAACAGCATTGACCAAAGGCTTAAGGAAATATTTCTAGATAATCATTTAGATAACTTTGGTGGTAGATCTATGATACTCATTGGAGATCTTGCACAACTTCCACCTATTAAAGATGTTGTACCATACATATTATCTCAGATGCATGTGAAGAGTTTGTGGTTGGCATTCAATAAATTTATAACCTTGAATGTTGTGTATCGACAAAGGGGTGATGATTCGCAACAACAAAGATTTAGAGAAGTTTTGATGAATATATGAGAAGGAAAGATGACTGATGAGGATTATGACTTTTTAAGCTTGAGAATGCAACTTCCATTAACATCAGATGGGTGACATGGATTTGAGAATTCTGTGCATTTTTTTGATACAAAGGATAAAGTGCATATGCATAATGAAAAAATATTGCTCAAAATAAGGTACAGAACTCTTGTTCTTTGTCTAGAAGGCATGAAAATTTGGGTTTTTAAATCTTGTTCTTCGTCTAGAAGTTGTGAAATTTTTTACTCAAAGAACTTTTTACATGTAAATAAATAAGATTATCTTGGCCAATTTATAGATATATATTATAAATATATAACTAAGCTAGTTTTAAAACCTATTGATATATATTTGGTAGTGAAGGTTAACCAAGATATATCCTTTAGAGATTTTTGAATTAAATATAAAATATTTAGACTATTAGAAAGTTTGTGAAATTTTTGGACTTTGAAATATTTTTAAATATTTAATTAGAAACATTTTCTTAGCTCATATCCTTAGATATTTGGCCTAAAACTTTATATGTTCCATGAATAGGGAAATAAAATAACTTTTCTTACTTGTTTGGAATGTCACAATGGTCATTTTTCATTTTGGCACACATATGTTTGAGTGTGATTAGGATTGTCTTCTTATGTACTTTCTAATTATGCAATTTATTTTATTTTTTGACATCTACATTTTTGTGGTTGTGTTTTTTTCTACTTTCTTATATTTATGTTTATTTAATTATTTGGCCTAAAACTTTATATGCTCCATGAATAGGGAAATAAAATAACTTTTCTAACTTGTTTGGAATGTCACAATGGTCATTTTTCATTTTGGCACACATATGTTTGAGTGTGATTAGGATTTTCTTCTTATGTACTTTCTAATTATGCAATTTATTTTATTTTTTGACATCTACATTTTTGTAGTTATGTTTTTTTCTACTTTCTTATATTTATATTTATTTAATTATTTATGTTAATGAAATTGAAACTGAAATTTTTTATTTACATTCACTAAGATTCTTTAAATCTATTTAAACTAGTTCTAGAATTTCTTTTATGGAATTTTTTATAATTTATAACTTAATGTTGCCCAGTAGAATTAAACTTCTGACTTGGGGTTACCAAGCTAAGACTTTTACCACTAAGCTAACACCTCATTAATGCTAGTAATATGGAAATTTTACTTCATCATGGTGCACAATTTTCTTTATGCTTCTAATTGATAATTTTTATTAATTAAACATTTATTTTATGATTTAGTTAATATAAGGTTAAATCTTGATCATTGGGACTTCATAACAATTTTATTAGTTAGTTACAAAAATTTATAAATAATTAATAAGAATGTTACATAGGTGTTATTAGAGCATATATTTTTCTTTAGGTATCTTAACATTTAATTCTTTTAAACATTATTTATTTGATATTTCTTTCTAATTTTGAGTAATGTTATTATTTTACTTGTTGATATTAGCATCCTGTTAAAGATGAGACATAAGCAAATGTAGTTATTAGGACCAAATGTGGAAAATAAAAGTGTTGTAGCACCAATTAGCTATACTACAAAGGTATAGCTATGTTTTGAACTAAATAAATGAAAGATTAGAACTTTATGTTACTACACCCATAGAATTAGGGTCTTGCAATAGCTGTAATAAAAAAAGAAAATAACCAAATGAATCCTTTGATAATCAAACATTAGCTACCAAAGAATAGGTATCTTATTTGAAATGAAAATACATATATGAAAAAGGGTAGATCATCTAAGGTAAAATAGGAGGATTGTAAGCATTATTCCAAATCACTAATGAAGCTATAGGAGCTAAGGGAGAAAAATAAAATACCAAATTAGGCTTTCAAAATTTCCTTAAAGCTAGATGGCCTAGTAAAGAAGCCCATATCTAATGATCTTTGAGGTCGTTCACTAAAGTATTTGTTTACTAAGTGGGGAATGGATTTATGTTTTAATTAATGGGGGAGCCCAAGAAAATGTTATTTCTTCTAAGGTAGTTACTAAATTGGGTTTGATAACTAATCCTTACCCAAGACCCTATAAGGTGCATTGGTTATCTAAAGATTATTCCCAAGAGGTGAAAGAACAATGTACTTTGAAATTTAAAATTGGAAGTTTTCATGATGTTGTGAGGTATGATGTACTTCCAATAGATTTTACTAATGTAATTCTTGGTAGACCTTGGAATGTTGACAATGGTGTTTAGTTTGATGGAGCAAGAAATGTGTGGAGTGTTATTAGACTTGATGGAATCCATGATTTGATTCTTATGATAGCTGAACAAGTGAGGTAGTAAAGCTCACTTAATGCTCTTTTAATCCTTCTAGGAGAGAGGGAATATATTAAGGAACATGATGAAACTGGTTTTAGTTTTGTTGTTATGACAACAGTTGCTACTAACCATGATGATGTGTGGGTTAAACTTCCTATAGGTGTGCTAGGCTTGGAGGAGAAATTTCCAAAGGTGTTCAAGAAGGAAGATGAAAGGTTTGGTGAAGTGGAGTTCAATGAGAAAAGGATTTATCAAGCATCTCTCATTGAGCAAGGGAGTGCTCAATACTTAAAAGTTTTAGAAGAAGAAACTAAGAGCTTCATCAAAGAGACCAAGAAATACTCATAGTCCAAGATGATGTATGCTGCTGATTAAGAAGAGTTCTTACCTCATAAGTTATGGGAGGTGAAAGATCAAGGCCAAAGGAGTGGCAAGGTTCAAAGGACTTCTTTATTAAGGATCAAGAGCATCATTAGAGGATATGATACTTAGTCCTTGTGTAATTGTTCTATATCTTGCGACAAGGGAAAGGATATTCTAATTCAAGTGGAAACTATATCATGGAAGTGAGGTGAGTCTTCTAGCCAAGGTATGTGGAATAATGATTTCTTTAATGATGTTTTTGATGAAATTGATGTTAAAACTACGGAGTAAGATTTACCTTTTGATTTTGTACCTTCAAAGTGGGTTGTACAAGCTTTTGATGATTCTTTGAAAGAGGAGAAACCATTGGAGTTAGAGACTACTATGTGGAATCTTAAAGATGGAAACTTTGATGAGATTGGACAACCACATGTTGAAGATCCAATTGAATTGAAGATGGATAAGAGAAGCCATGAAAAGGTACGTGAGTATAAGCTTTTCCTTGTAGATGGTAGTAATGTATCTTATGTGCTGGATTCTAGTTTTTCAATTTAGCTTGGTAGTGGTTTGTTCCATCATGATGATTAACATCATGATCATTATGTTAGTTATGATGAAATTTTGAGTTATGTTGTGCATGATGAAAGCAATGTAAATTTTGATGCCATTGTTGGTAAGAGTAAGACTAATAATGATGGAAAATTTGAGGATAATCTATGTTGTGATTTTGATGGTGGAGGAAGGATGAGTAAGAGACTTTCCAACACCAACATGAAGAATGTATAGTTCTTCTATGATAAGACTTTTCATGTTGCAATTGGCAAAAGCTTATTTGAAGTGAATTATGGTTTTTCTCCAAATATGGTGGACACTTTAAAGAGCTTTCATGATGAAGGTCAAATTAGTGTTGACTTTGTGCAAGAGATGAGGGATCTCCATGCATAAGTAAATTCAAATCTTGAGAAGAAGGATGAAGAGAGAGTCCTCAAGAGGAATGAGGATAAAAAGTAGCCTAATTTTGCTATTGGTGACCTAATTTGGATGCACTTGAAGAAGAAGTAGTTGAGAGGTGTTAACTTCTCCAAATTGAAAGCTAAGAAGATTGGGCCTTTCAAATCAAGGCTAAAATTAATGACAATGCTTTTAAGATTGATTTACCAAATGATGTTGGTATGTCTTTTGTGTTTCATGTTTAAGATCTTGTGTACTATTGTGGACTAGCTAATGAGGAGACCATACAAGGAAGCATCGATAAGTTGAAGGGGGCTATTGATTAGTCCAAGCTTTCAATGGAGAAGAAGAAAATTGTACTCAAGTGGAGGAAAGTTTCTAGCACTTGGGGAGTCAAGAGGCATGAATATTTGATCCATTTGGAGGACTAATCCATTGATGATGCTATATGGATCCATGAGACCAAACTTGTTGATTGGCGAATCACTTCTATCCCTACTCTCTTGTTCACATGAGTTTACGTTTTGAAGGGTGGGAGAGTTGGTGTAGGAACACCTCTTTAGGTTTCATGCTTGGAGAAGACCTAGACACATATGTCTAGCTTTTGTGTTGAATTCTTATGATGAAGATTCTTGGATGTTTTGACATGTTTGGAGGTGTTTTTGGCCTATTTTGATGAGTTTAGGAGGTTCCAGGGTCTATGGGAACTTGTTGGGAGGCATCCAACATCAAAATAAGCATTTTTATTTTTGGCACCTTTGGAATAGATGTTCCTCCAAAAAGATAGAAGACTTTCTAGAGGTATCTCCCCTAATGTGTATACATCTCTAGTTCATAGAAGGCATCTACCAAAAATAGTAGATGTCTCTCCCAAGAGCAGGGCTTTCATAGAAGGCATCTCCTCCAAAATATAGATGT
Organism: Gnetum montanum; assembly: GCA_015680685.1. NCBI lineage: Eukaryota > Viridiplantae > Streptophyta > Gnetopsida > Gnetales > Gnetaceae > Gnetum > Gnetum montanum. Next base: position 910,009 of record MNCI01003240.1, read on the forward strand.
CTTCTTAGAGACATCTTCTTTGAAGTGTGGATGTCTCTAGTCCATAGATTATGTCTACCAAAAATAGTAGCATCTCTTAAGAGAGTAGGGATTTCATAAAAGAATTCTACATGAAACAAGAGATGTCTATGCCAGCAAAGAAGAAAAGCTCTGACATGGTGTATCAATTGGAAACATCTAAAAGCCTCTAGATCCATGTGGGAAATATCTAGGAATGTAACAAGGAAGCTTCCTAGGGTTTTAAATCTTTATAATTATGTATGCCTTCATCCATGAAAGAGAAACAGAGTTTGATATGTAAGGAGAACTGGGCAACAGAGATTGGGTGATCACATTGGATGAGTGCAATAGGTGATTGCAACTTCAAGATCAACTTGTGGTGTGTTGATCTATGTGTTCTATTCTCTTGTATCTTACTTGCGAGTTGAGATCTTAGTCCCATGTTGTGGAAGAGATTTCTCTTGGTTGTGTCTTGCACTGAGAACAACCATTGTGTGACTGTAGAGCCTCATGCTCTATAATATCATTTAAGTGTGATAGGTTTATGAATGTTTGTGGGTTGTGTGAACCCTAATGTAATCTTATGATAACTTTAATTAAATTTAGCTAGTTTTCTTATTTTCTAGAAAATAATTTTATCTTTGCATAGTATCTTGATTCAGTGTGTTAAAAGTGATTTAATTATGGAGTGAACCTACTCTAATTATTGACCTTAGATCTTGCTTAGGGTTTTGAGCCTATTTGAGAGATTTTAATAATGTAATGATTTCTAGCTACATTTCTACCAATCAGGTAAGTAAAATTTAGTTCAATGCTTATCTTTTAAATTTCTTGAATATTTTCTTCTATGTGCATGTAATTTGAATTGATCCGCTTTGTTCAATAGTAGTTCAATGTAATGGCATAATGTTTTCTCTATTAAATCTTATTTGTTAATGCATATTTTCTAAGATTTAAAATTATAATATTAATTTTATTATGTATGAGACATTAGAGATAGGCTTTACTTCATTTAGATTCATTTTTTTTGATTTTTTCTAAATTTTTGGATAATAGAACTAGGGTTTCCTATCATAATTTTCATTTCTAAGGCCCAAGAGAACTCCAAAATGTTCATCTTGGTAGTTTGGATCCCAAGATGACCTTTCTAAGATGCCATAACCACATCATGAGGTCATGATAAAGGTCATGACATATTCTGATGTCATTTTTGAATGTCACATGTTAATTGAAGTAACTTTTGTAAAGCAATCTTTTAAAAATTATAAAATGGCCAAAAACATGACTTCTAGCACTTCCTAGCATGTATGAAAGTTAGAAATAATAACTAATTATATTGTACATTTTTTTAATATTCTTAGAATGGCACTTAGATTTTTAGATCATGATTTTTATTATTTGTTAATTTTTTAAATTTACTTAAAAGCTTAGTTTTAATTTTAGCAATCCCTTGAATTCTTGTTTGGTAATAATCTTCTTTGGTAATCTAATCTATTTTTTAGTAAATTAAGCAATTTGGACACATTTTCCCATCATGGAAATTGCTATCTTTAATATATATTTAGTATTATTAGTTTCTCCTTTGGCAATGCCTATGCTAGTCACATTTCTTAGTAGGTATCTTTTGTCTAGTTTTGTCAAAAAATTGGTTTATGAGTAGCTATATATACTTTAGATATATTTGGTGATATTTGAATTATTTGTTATTTCTACTTGGATGTTTGGTACTAACTCTCTAGCTACCTAATGCTTGAATGCAAAACCCTTATGAAATTAGTTATTTTTTATTTTTCCTACCCATTTGTAGGACTAAACTTCCTTTTGTTTTGTGCCTTTTAAGAGATTTGGTTGGTTGTGAGGATGATGAGACAGATGCAAAAGTTTATACTTAGATTTAGATTTTATGTTATTTTTTTTTTCAGTTTTAACTGAATTTGTTGAAATGTTATACTTTTCTAAGCTATAATATTTAGCTAGTATTTTTGTACTATGTAATGCTCTTTGATTAGGTGGAATTTGTGCTTACATGTCCTTAATGCAAGTCTAACCTCATTACATTTATTTCTTGAGTAGAATTAGTCTTTATATTTAATTTTATTCAAATGTTTTCTTCTACTAGAACCCAATTCCTTGGTGTTATTTGGCTATATTTATAATATAATTTATTTTTCTATTTTTATTATATCTTATTTATTGTAATTTTGGCTTACACATTAAGGCATCGACTATTGTTTCTCAATGAATAGGTTAACTTTCATATACAAGGGACTATTTGAATTATTTAATTAATTTTCTATTAATTAGTTATATATTTTTATGATCCTTTACACCTATACTAAAGATTCTTACTACTTTACCTATCATGTTTTTTTTACATCATTTCTTTTTTATAAGTTGCCTTTTTTTCATAAGTAGTACCTTCCTATCCTAAGCCTAGTTAGTGGGGTGCTATAAGATGATATTAGAGCTAAAGGTTTGATTAGTATTCTTGGATTTGTAGAGATGGGATGATACTATGAAGAGTTTTGAAACTCTAAATAGGAAAAATCCTAAATAATCAATAGTTAGTCTCATAAGATGGAGGACTTCTCAATAATAAGAAAATTTTCTAAGTGTTTTATTCTCTTATTTGGGTATCAAAGTGCAAAAGAGAACCTTGTTTTATAATAGTTGATTATTTTTGGTAAGATGATAGTATTAAATTAGGCATAGTGGAAGGTGTGATGCTATTGGAAGAAGTGGTAAGAAGTCCTAGATTAGTCTCAAACATTCATAAAATATCTAGTCTAGATATATTGCACAACATCTTTGCAATGGTGGCTCATAGTAACTAAGAAATCCTTCTTCATCAATTAGCATTGTGACAATGTATAAATTGAAAGACGTTGTAAATGTTTTTGTGTTCTAGCATATCACTTAACATTACTAATGGTGATTTGGAATGATATTTCCTAATCTACTTTCAAAAATAAAAATATCATCCCCTAAATATTTGAAGAACTAAAATTGATGAAATAGAAACATGTTGCCAAAAGTTATTGAATTGATAGATTCAATGTTGAGCTTCAAATTTTTTATTTTCGGTTATAGGCTTATATCATCCAAAATTTTGAAAGAACCTAAAAATCAATACATTAAAATTTTCATTGAAAAATGCCTAAAAATCAACATGATTCTTGATAAATTTGAATCCATTTAAGTCCAATTTGACTAGGGAAACTTATATTTATAATAGAGGCTCACAATTAGTGTCATGAAAGATAGATCTAAAAGCTTATTCAATCAAATTAAGAAATCATGTCTTCATGAGACAAAAAATATCACATGAATTTAAATTCTATATTGCATGTGAAAACATTAATAAAATACCTATATATACATGATATATCTTAAAAACATTAAAGGGTTAGACATTATAAAAGTTGAAGAGTTAATTAAACATCAATTTATCAACAAAATAAGGCTTCAAAATGATCTTAAATACCCTTGATTCTACAACAAAAAGTCCAAAAATAAATTACCTCAATCATATCTACTTAGTTGAGGAAAAAAATGATCAAAATTCATGAATTATAGGGGCTTTGAAGCCTTAATACATTTCATCAAATATATGCATAAAAAATATTCATAATCAAAATTAAGAAAAAAAATAAAATGAAAATATGTTTTACAATCTCTTAGGATGCATGAGAGAGTCTCATTATTCTTGGAACATTTGTGGAAAATGAAGATAAAGGATTGTAAAAATTGTAAGAACTATTTTTGACAAAGTGAAATAAGTTTATAAGAATATTTTAAAATGAAACTTGTGATAATTGGAGCTCTCAAATTCATTTTGGGAGAGCCTAATTATTAACAAGATTCTTTAAGGATAGATTTCCTATACATTGTTGGAGTTTGAATCTATGCCTTATAATAACTTTACAATTCTTTAAGATATAAAGATTAGGTAGTGAGATTGTAAAATTATAAGATCAGAACTCTCTTATTTAAGATAACTACTTTTCATAATTCTCTATAGTTCTAAGTATTGTAAGTCTTACTAACTTAACTACATATGAATCCTCATATGATCAATGGAATTACATTCACTTGATTTTATATATTAGTACTAGTCATAAGCTATCATATATAGTTTATAAAAAGTACTATTTCTAGTTCTGGTAATTCATAATCACCCTATTTGGACTTATTGTGAACTCAAATTCAATGATACTAAGAATATAAGAACTTATGTTTCAATAGTGTCGCTCTTTCTCTCATAGTGCATATTCTTTTGGATTATATTTAACTTACATTATCAGCTAATGACATACTTATGATGCTCTTTGATCAACTTATTATGAGCTATTATTTTTAGTCTTATGTGGATTGGATCACTCTAGACTCCTTCAACAATTCACAACTAAGTTGGATAAGCTTTTCTTATGAGAACTAATGAACTACTCTCTTAATGTAGCCTATCTATCTTTCTTAAGTATTCTTCTTATGCTTGTAACTTTAAGCAATCATTCAATCCATACCTTTATGAATCATAACCTTTATAATCTTTTGGTTTACAAATATTTCTACAATTTTTTTTAGTGTTGCTCTTCTTCTTGCTTATTGTTCCAACTATTTGTCAATTTTTATGTTCCTGCACTTATTTACTTCTTCATTTATTATTTTCTCTTACTCTTACTTTCTTATCTATTTCTTTTTCCATATATTATTCCACATCTTTGTAAAATATGGACTTAGTTTCTTTTATACTTCATAGGGAGATATGGCTCATTATTAATCATTATAACCTTTTGTAAGGACTAATGGATTAAGTTTAAAAATTAATGATTATATTTTGACTTAGGAACATATTCTAACATACCTAGAATGGATGAAATTCTTGATGTACTTATTAATATTGAAGTATTATCTAAGATTGATTTAATGAGTGGTTAGCATCAAATAAGAATTAGGCTAGGGAATGAGTAGAAAACCTTTTTTAAAACTCATGATGGATTGTATGAGTGCTTAGTCATGCCATTTGGCCTAACCAATGCTTTTGCCACATTCATGATCTCAATGGATGATGTCTTGAGTGAATTGATTTGAAAATATTGCATTATAATTTTTTAACAATATTATTATATATAGTTCTAATAAAGAAGAGCATATGAAACACCTAAAAAATGCATTCTCCAAGTTTTATGAAGCTTAATTAGTGTTAAATGTGAATAAGTCACTTTTTGAAGAAAGAAATTATTTACTTGGATCATGTCATCTTCAAATATCAAGTGCAGATAAATTATGCTAAGATCAAGACAATTAGAGATTGTCCTTAACTTAAGAATTTTGGAGAGGTGGGATTTTCCCCTTGGGCTAGTTGGTTTTTATAGGAGATTTATTAAACATTTAAATTCTATTACATGGTCAATGCTTTCTTATTTATGTTAGATTACAAATTTTGCATTGGGTAATGAACAAAATATGTTTTCCTAAGCTTTGAAAGCTAAAATTTATAGTGCTCTACTTCTTATCATTTCAAGATTTTTTAAGTGGAGGTGAATATAAGTGGACTTGAGGTTGTTGATGTTTTCTCATAAGAGGATAAGGCCATTACATTATTTTTTTAAAAAAGTAAATGAGTCTAGGAAAAATTATAGTGTTTATGAAAATAAATATATGATATTCTTCAAGCCATAAAATATTAGAGGCATTATTTATTAGAAAGTAAATTTCTTCTTTGACTAACTAGAAGGCTTTGTAATTCTTAAACTTACAAAATTAATAAAGTGCCAAGAATATGAAATGGGTAGAGTAGCTATAAGTATTTCACTTTGTGTTAAAGCATGTAAGTTAAAAATCAATGTTGTGATATATGTTCCTTTTAGAATTTACATGATGAGTCATTCATGTGCTCAAGTAGGATTCGATAGACCTTTACTTTTTTATATTAAAGTGATGTAGACTATGGTGAGATTTAAAAGGCTCTCAATGATCCATTACTAAGTAGAGTGGATAGGTGAATGGACTATCATTTATAGCATGGACTTCTTTCCAATAATGGTAAGGTATGTATACCTACTTGTGATTTCAGATTGTATATTTTCCATGAAAATATACTTATGATATGGTTGGATATATGGTCAAGTCCAAAACATATGATCTTTTTTTTTTTAAAAAAAATTTTCTATCTAGGTATGTATAATGATGTGAATAAATTTATTAGGAAGCATCTTTTTGCCAAGTATTTAAGGGAAGGAAAATGTATTGATAGACACTATTTATCATTATCTATTTCTAATGCTTCATGAAAGAGTGTTTCTATGGATCTTATTTTTATTATTTCTATGACCCAATTTGAACATGAATTTATTTGTATTTTTTATCATACTTCTAAAATTAAATGAAATGAAGTAATCAAGTTACTAATCTTTTAAGAAAAGTTTAAAAAATTTCCTTAGGAAGGCACTAGAGTTTAAGCTACAAAGAAAAAACTCTAGCAAAGCTTGGAAATCTTTGCATACTAAGTAAACAAGAATCTCATAAAGAAGCTTGTTAAAGAGTTTAAAATGATCTTAATCAAATTACAGATCATAACTTAAATAATTCATTATTTTAAGAGCATAAATTCTTAGTGTAGAAAATACCCAAGTAAATAATGAAGCTTGCGGTTAAAACTATTTGAAGAAATACTTGGGATTAGTAGGATAATTTTTCTTTGAATTAAGAAAAGTTTTAGGGGATGCTTCGTAGTTATGAGGATTTATTATTTAAATGAATCTTAAAAATTATTAATTCAGCTAGATATATAACTAACCAAATGGATCCACCTATTTGACCTTAGTAGAATCGGTTTATAGTATCAAATTTTAGTTCTAGTTACCTTGATTCTAGAAGATACCTCATTGCCATATCAACATTAAGATGTCAAGATTAATCTTATGAAGTTATGGTGAAAATCAAAATTGATTATGTTTTAAATTAGTTTTAAAACAAATAATAAATTATTAATAATAAAGAACCTACAGGCCGGTAATCTAATTTAGTCAATTTTAAGTTTTGCAAGAGTAGTTGTCATATTAGCTAACATGGTTGAGCTAATATGTCAAGGCAACATATGAAATAAAAGAATTAAACTTAATATATCTAAAAAATAAGAATTTAATTTTTAATGAAAAACTAGTAGAACCAAAAATCAATTCTACAAACAAGCCTAATTTTTGTTCTATCACATTAACTAATGACGAGTTAGCATTTGTATAAATGCTTAGATATGAAATTCTTGGGACTCAATTATAAAAATATTAAATGAAAAGAATTAATCAAAATAATCACAAGCTACAAGTTCATAGAACCAAAAATCAATGTTATAAAAGAGTACCAAATGTTTTCTACAAATAGAAATAATATTATGTGTCATGTAGATTGACTAAGAAAGGCTTAGCTTATATAATGAAAAAATGATTCTATAAGAAGGAGTAAATATGATTAGACAAAGAAATCTCATGTCATTTTTCACATTAGGTAAAAGTTAGCTATATAAGAAATCACAAATTTAGCTCTACCAGCCATATTAGCTCATGAATAGTGGACTAGTAGAACTAAAAATTGGCTCTACAAGTGACCTCATTTTTTTCTACCATTTTAGCAAAGTATGATATAGCAATTAAAAGTATTTTAAGAAAATAATTGGATTCTACAAAGAAGGGCTTCTCCGTATCATCACAAGCCACATCACTAAAAGCTTATATCAAGGCTTAATATTGATTCTTCAAAAGCTTGTTTTTATAGAAACAAATTCTAATTCTACAAGTAAGAATTTTAGATTGGTTTTACTAATGAAATTAACTCTAAACATTAGAAAAGATTTGTACAACCAATGAATGATTATAGAAAGAAATTCAAAACTCGTTCTATAAGCCACCTTAACTTTTGACATAGAATGAGCTTATACAACCAAAAGTGGTTCAATAAGAAAGCACCTATCAATTCTATGATCCATGTTAGCACTAAGAGTTAACAAAACTATAGAACCAAAAAATAACAAGGTTCTATGTGAATACTTAAAAGTGGTTCTATGAGTAGAGTTTATATTTTTTATTACATAGGCTTAAGAAAAGGTTACAGTTAGTGGAACCAAATTTTGGTTTTACAAGAAAGATTCAAATTTTTCTACAAATCATGTCTTGATAGAACCAAAATGTGATTATACTTAAAAGCTTGAATGTTACTCTAAGATCATGAGGTCCACAATAAAGTGAAAAATATATTAAGTCTGTACACATGATGAATTATGTTTTTAATTCACATTAGCAAATCAAGAACACATAAAGCTTAGCACAAAGAAGATTTTAAAGTTTTGAGCTAAAATGACACTATGTAAAAGAATTCAAATGCCACATAAGAGAAAGGTTCATAGAACCAAAAAAAGGTTCTATGAAAATCTCATAAAATGAGTTTTACAAAGAATGGGTGAGCTCTATAAGATCTAATTTAGAAAAGAAAATATTTTTGGATTTTACAAAATGAAAACTTAATGTTACAAAGGATCATATTCATTATTTAAAGCTCACGTAAAGCTCCATGTTAACACTTGCTTTGTAGAATCAGAAAATATTTCTAAAGCAAGTTTTCTTTTTGGTTCTACAAGGCATGTCATTCCAAAACTAGCATAACTAAAAATTAGTTCTACAATTGAAATTATGTCTAATTCTATAAGCAACATCAACATTATATTTGTGCAAAGAGAAACTAAGAAGCTATTTTCTGTGGAAAGTTATTAGGCCTACTCTTTTATATTATATTTGGAAGTGAAGATGCAATGTTCTATTTCAAAACATAGATTATTCTAATAAATGTTTGCTTACCAGGTTGGAGAAGTTGCAGATCTTTCACCTCACCCATTTTCAACTCACATCTCAAGCATCCAAGTTCAATCTGGACAGTCATTAATTGGTTCATCTCTTGCAGCTATGGGAAAGACCTGTGTGTTCTAGTTACACTTAGCATCAATAATCTCTGCAAGGAAGCTTTTTCTTTTTATTATGTGGAGTCACCATTGGAACTCTCTGTATCCTTAATTGAGAGCTCTTTGCCTCATCTAATTCCATGTCATTATATTTTGTAACAAGCCAGTATGTGCAGACATTTGGTTGTGCCCCAACATGGGTTTCCTCCTTTAATACTCGTTTATTTCTAAGGCGTTTCCCGAGTGTCATTCACAATGCTCT
>MNCI01003240.1:919300-953937 GCA_015680685.1 Gnetum montanum
CCCCCCCCCCCACCCCATCTTAGCTTATAAAATAAGAACTTGACTCTACAAAACAACTATACTTACAATGATACATTGGCTCATCAATATGTAGTAAATGAAAAATTATTTTAAGTTAAGAATAAGAGAAAAATCTATGAGAGCTAATAAAAATTTTTGAAGAAAAAAGCTAAGCCATCAAGATATTCATATCTAAGCCTCTTGAGCCTTAATGATCTTAAAGAAGTAGCTTAATAAATTAAAGAACATGTAGAGGTCAAAGATAGATGTTAGCTAGTAATTCCAATGATATGTCTTCAGGTAGGTAAATTAGGATTAAATATTTTATCTATTAATTGATAAAAATATGCTAAATTCTAAATCACAAAAGTTTATATAGAGTAGAGTTACAAAGTAAGGTAATAGACTAGAAGCTAAAATTTAAAGTTTAGACTAAGTCCTTAGAAGTAAATAAGCATAAAAAGATCTACAATTCAAGCTTCTTCATGAAATTTTGTCTGTTTAAAATGTCTCACAAGGAAAGAGAAGAAGCTTAGTAGAAGTACTATAATGTTGATACTTTCAAATTTTCAAACTACCTACACCATTTCAAGCTAAATATTTTTTAGTTGTACTAATGGATTAATGTTGCATGTTTAGAGATAGAATAGGATGAAAGAGAATTTTTTAGTTTTGATGAAGACCATGATTTGGGTCAAAAAATAGGGATCAAAATCTTGAAAATAATGTAAGATTGGCATATGATGAATGAGAGAATGCACCTCCATAATCTTAGATTCAACCCAAGAGTTAACTTGATAAAAGATGCCCTCAATTGCCTAATACCTAAAATAATCTATGAAAAGGATAAGCTCCATTTGAAAGATAAGATAGAGTAATTTATTAACATTAGAGTTAAGAAGAAAAATGAGCTCTATGGTATTATTGAGCTTGACATTAGCAAAGAAAAAACACAATAGATAAATAAGAAGACACTTAGTAGTAGATTTGGATAATAAAAAAATACATGAAAGGTAGCAAGGCTCCCACTAGCATAGCTTGTAAAGGATTTCAACTACCAAAATATCATTCCAAAGGTGATTGAGCTCAAATTTCCTTATCAAATTTTTATTTAACATTTTAATTTTTGCATGATTGATGAAATTGATTTCATTAGGAATTATCATGTCTTAGTTTGAGTAGCTTTAGAATATAGGATAAATTTCTTCCCCATTCAATATATGAATGATATACTATAGAAAATCCTAGCATAGGTTCATGATCAAGGAATGTAATTAAATATAATATTATTTTTGATGGATTAACTACTGAGTGAAATGCTAGAACTAGATTAAATAGTCCCAATTTTTTTTTCAAATATATCTTGGAGTGCAAAGCTTGGCCAAAAGATCCTTCTAATGACTTCTTTTTAGTCATTTACTAGAAGAGCTAAATTGATGTCTAAGCTTTAGAATTTTTGATAAATTGTGTATATTGCAATGTACCTAAATTCATCTTAGGAGCTCTCCAAGTAGATCAACAAATTATTCATGAAATTTTGAATAAGTACCATGGAGCCATTTTTATTAATACTAATTGTATTTAGATTTCATTAATAGGTCTTGATGGTCAATATTGAAAGCTACTAAGGTGCATGGATCCTTATTTAGTAACATTAGAAGTGGAATGAAAAATATGAAAGAATCCACTTTGATATGACTTTAAGCATAAGGAAGTATTTCCATTAAAATTTAACTTCTGGGAATTCAACTATGCATGGCATCTCAAAGAAATGGCTAAGAAGTATAAAGAACAATGTGATCTTTCATTAGCTCTAAAAAGAATTTGCTTAGCTACAAAGACTAGAAAAGTACATTGGCTTGATGAGACAAATGTTATGTATTAATGAACTTTAGGAAAAGAAGTGAATCAAGCTAAATACAAGGCACAAGATCATATAAAAAGAACCTTATTAATGAAGCTCCCAACAACTTCTTATGATTAACCTACTATAGAAGTATACTAATGGATGAAGAGAAAAGATTATTCTTTGCCTAGAAATTTTCCAAAAGAATACATAACTTTAATGAAAGATAATTATTTCTCTTGGAAGCTTGAAAATATTAAGAAATATCTTCCTAATGAAAGATTTACACTAAATAGTTTTGAATATGTAAGATTTTGATCTAGGTAGATCAAAATTAAGAGGATAATGATCAATAAGAAAAAATAGTAGAAATTATTAGAGTAGCAGCAATAACAATAATAGCTATTTAAGTAGCAACAATAGTAGCAACAAATAAAGTTTAGAGCTCATCATTAGCTTTAAACATTTTGGAGTTTTTCTTAGGACACTTAATGAAAGTTGCAACTTCATCCCTCAAGGTAAAAGTGAAATAAAGAAGAGTCATTTTAAATCAAACCCTTTAGACGAAGACAAAGATAAAAATAAGTATCATTTTTTCTATAAGGAAGATGATCCATGAATAGGGGGCACAAAATCTAGTGATGATACATTAAGACATTTCAGAAACAATACCTATATTGATCAACAACATGGGATAAGTTGTTGATAATATGATATCAAAGTTAAATTTATTTCTGATGCAAAATGAATATCAAATAGTCAAAATAAAAGAAGAGATCAAGAACTCCAACGAGATAAATGGACAGGTTAAGGCCACAACCATGATAAAGGAGTCATTATTGGAGAAGAAAAAGTAAGTTAGCTTGTAATTAGAAGAAAGATTAGTTGTTGTGAGCTCAAAGTTAAAAAATTAGAAATCAAGGGAGGTTTTGAGCTAAAGTGTGATCAAATCCTAAGAAAATATACTATTAAGAGCTCATTCCTAAAGCATATAAACAATTATTGTTAAAATTTTTTGATAATTTCCCCAATTTCAAAATTTAAAATATTTCCAAAGAGGAAAATTAAATAGTTGATGAACATGCCTTAGCATCCTCAACCTTAAGCATATCCAAGATAATTAAAAAAAGGAATAATGATCACATTCGAGTTAGAACTTATGATTTCTAACAGTGTAATATGCCTTCAAGTTCTTGAAGATGATCATTAAATAATTATGTTCTTAAGAAATATACAAGAATTCAAGAATCAGGTTTGTATTGTAGAAGGACTAAAACAAAGAATGAATATAATACCAAATAAGGTATTAAAAGTTAAAGACGAATTTAAAAATAACTTGATCAAAGGCTATGATATTCAAGATCCCAAAGATCAAGCATTAAAAGTTGTGAATCTAGGATGTAATGATACTTCCAAAAATATAAATGTTGGATTAGAATTAAAGTTATAAATAAAATTCAAAATGATTCAAGTTTTAAAAGAAATTTTAAAACATTTCATGTGGTATTATGATCATTTGATAACTTTTAATCCTAGCATTGTGACTTGTAAGATTCTATTAGTTGAGGGATGCAAAGTTATCAAGAAAAAAAAACTAAGAAAATTTAATCTAGTTTTTAAACTAGTTATAGAAGTTAAGATTAAAAAGATGTTAAGTGCTAAGATATTGTATCTAATATGATCCTCAGCATGGATAGCTAATTTGGTCTTAGTCAAAAGAGAGGGGTGGGGGGTGTGGTTTGGTGGGAGGGAGGGAGGAAGCTTCAATTAAAGATATATATCCACTTTCAGAGATTGATGAAATTCTTATAAGAGTATTATGATGTTATTTGTATTCATTTTGGATGATTTCTTAGCCTATAAGTAGATTATAGTAGATAAGAATGATAGATATATGATAAAATTCACTATAAAATGGTAAAATTTTGCCTATAAAAGAATGTCATTTAGTTTATCAAATATAAGAGAAATATTCTAATGAGCCATGAATGTTATATTTAAGGGATTGATTGGAAAATAATTGGCTATTTATTTAGAAAAATATTACAATTTACTTGAAACATGAAAAAGATCATATTTTTCATTTGCAACAGATATTTGATAAATGTAAAGATTTTGGCATTTATTTGAACCCTACGAAATGTATTTTTGGCATAAACTCAAGAGGTTTATTAGGGAATATAATTTGCCAAAATTGAATAGCTATAAATCAATCAAGAATATAAGAAATTTAGAATATTGAGCATCCAAAAAATAAAAAATCATTACAATCATTATTTAAGAAATTTAATTTCATAAAAAGGTTTATACCAAGATTCATAGTAATAAGAAAGTCACTCTGACTAATGTTGAGGTTTGGAAAATCAAAGAGTGAATAAAAGATTTAGAGTTAATTATAAAAGCCATTTTGGGAGCTTGATATTTAGTAAAACCCAAACTAATTGAAGACTTTTAGTTGTATGCATTTGTACCTACAGACTCTCTAGCAGCTATTTCAATACAAAGGCATGGAAAAGAAGAAAACCTTATTGAATTTTTTTCGTATTAGTTAAAAGAAGATGAGAAAAACTATTCTAAGCTCCATAAATAACAATTTGCTCTAGTAAAATTTCTAATCCATTTCAAATATTATTTAGAAAATACGATTGTTTACATTATGACCATATAGCCAACTCTAAGATAATTTTTATCTTGGAATGAAATTAGTTTGAAGAGAGCTAATTGGATGATTAATTTACAACAATTTAAATTTATACTAGAAACTTGTAAAATAGTAAAGAATATGGGATTAGCTAGGATAATGATAGGAGAGCCTAAAGATGAAATATTAACTCTTTCTAAAATCAAGAATTAGAATGATGATATAATTAGATATCTCATTAAATAAGAAATTTCTAAGGATTTAACAAAATGACAAAAATAAGATTTTTTTCACAATATAAGTAGATAGATTCTAACTAAAATGATTTTATATAGAAAATATTTTAGAGGAATACTACTAAAATGGGTATCAAATTAAAGAATTTATGAAATTTTGAGCCAATTCCATGATCATATAGGCTTATATAATGAATTTTCTAGAACTACAATGCACCACATTTTGAGATATGGATTTTACTGGCCTATAATATACAAGAACTTAAGTAATAAAATCCTAACTCATTACAAATTTTAAATTCAAGGACCAAAGATGGAAGGATGTTAGAACCTGAAATAAGTGAAACATAGGTACACCCCAAGCTATATGGTCTAATTAGAACTTTATGTAACTTACCATTGTTGGTGTAGGGACACCTCTTTTGATTCCCTTATTCTTCCCTAAGTGTATGTTTTGTAGGTTTTAGGCATTGAAGAGATGTCTTGGAGGATTAGAAGATGTATTGGTTGAGGTCTAGAAGTGATTGGAGATGTTTGGAGATTATAGGAGATGTCTTACTCTTTGGACTAATGTCATGACTAAGAAGAAGACAGCTTAGGTGAGTCATCTCCCTAGAACCTGAGATGTCTCACCTAAGAACAAGATTTATTAGGTAAGACATCTTGGTACTTGGAAGAGATGTCTTAGAAAAATAGTAGATGTCTTGCCTAAGATTTGGGTTGACACAAAAAAGTCTTTCCAGGATCAAAGACAACCTATACAGATGGGAAAACTTCCAAAAACACCTGTCCAAATTGGGGATATAGTCAAAACATGATGGAAAAGAATGAAAATATCTTGGGAGAAGGTGAGAGGACTTGGGAAACATCTAAAGGACCTCAAGTTGAGTTAAGGAAAGGTTTCTAGGTTTCTGATCTTTCAGTTTGAAATAAATATTCATATGTTTATTATTGTTTATGGCAAGGAGTAAGAAAAGAGCTTTTAAGATTGGAAAGCTAAGCAAGAGAGAGTGGTTGAGCATATTGTGTGAATGCAAGTGGTGATTATAGCTCCAGATCAGCTTGTGATATGTTGGTCTTTGTATTCTATTCTATAGTATCTTACTTGTTGTTGATGACAACTTTGGACTATCATTGTTTCAGTGTTACTTCCCTAGTGACAAGGAACTAATGATGGGAAAAGCTCTACGTAATAGTAATGTTTATCTCTTTCTTGTAACAAAAATACAAGGTTAATTATTTCTTCAAAACTCAAGTTTAGATGTTTGCTAATCTTTAAAAACATTAAGCCTCAAATACCTCTAATGGGACGCGATCGCGATATCGCATGGGCCACGATATCACATCCCTCGCGATATCGTGTACGCGATATTGCGTCTTCCCTTGCGATATCACGTAAGCGATATTGCGGTGCGTTGTCATATCTATAAATAAGAGGCGGCTCTCCCTTGTTTCCCATCCTAGGCTTAGACCGTAGTGAAACTCTGGAAGAATGATCACTCTAGAGATAGAATATTTTCCATGTGCCCGCAGTAGGAGTCCTAAAGTGAACGGATCTTTATTCGAGCAACCATTGTACCTGAACACAAGTTTGTGTACGACAATAAAGATGAGCTTCTTGGATAAACCTTAAAGTGCATGGAATAGGCTAATTAGGATTTATTTATTTTTATTTACTATTTTCCATTTAAATGCTTTATTAGGAATTAAGTCTTTCTCAACCCTTATCTCCTAGGTAAGTGCCTTAGTACGACTGCTTCGAGTACGTGCGTTATGTGTGGTGATCCTAGTAACAACTAGCGTTTGGTAACCACGGTTGCATTGGTTTAGGGTGTGAATGGTAAGTGGGAACAGATGCTGATGCTAGGTTAATTTAGACTTAGTTAGTTAGTTAGAGTTAGTAATTAGTCTCTTCAACCCTTCACCTCAATAGCATAGGAGATAAAATATAAAAAGATATAAAAATCATATACCTCAGAATTACTTAACCATACACCGTGACAGATACAAGTGAGTCTAGGAAGACAATGAATAATTAACCTTAAGTGTTCCATGAGGCATGTAGGCACTTAGTCTACAGAGTTCGACTGGATCGCGCATGTTACGCTCGTATTCGTATGGTTGAGTGTAGGGGTACCTCACCACTCATCATTGGCGCCATTGCTAGAGACTAAGTTTTTGTGCGCCAAGTAGAACATAAGAGATCATTCACATCATTGGGAGCTTAAACGAACCTTAGGGTTAATTAAAAGAAAAATTATATAACAGTTAATTAGCACACCAAATTAAATAACAATGTCTTCTTCTTCTTCTCACAAGAGTAACACACCACCTAGGGATCATACAAAGAATAGTCGGCAATCTAAAATGCATAACCTAAATCAGCCAGTTCCTCAACAATATAGGGT
The DNA here is from genome assembly GCA_015680685.1 of Gnetum montanum. NCBI lineage: Eukaryota > Viridiplantae > Streptophyta > Gnetopsida > Gnetales > Gnetaceae > Gnetum > Gnetum montanum. The sequence goes on from MNCI01003240.1 coordinate 926,432, forward strand.
GGAATATACTCATCCCAATGAGTATATACCCAATTTTACTTTTATCCTCCATTAGGATGAACAGATGTGCTAGAGAGACTTGCAAGGTAACATAGTGTTACCTCTGAATTGTGCAGTCCTCAACATGCTCCTCCGTGCTCTGGCATAGATCAGCATCACTCAGCTCTATGCTAAATATGTTGTGGCAAATTTTGACACAAGGGATTATCATCCCACAGAAGAAAAATGTATAAGGGACTCAAGGCAGGAGAGCCAACATACACTGTTGAAGGGCAAAGAGGTCCTGCATGTCCTAAGTGAAATTGGAGATGGCAAACCACTTATAACAGGTTCTCTATCAAAAGATGTTCCCCCTCCTAATGATAGTGAGGAGGTGGGGTATTAGAACCTACGCTCCATGATACAAAACCCTAGTTCTAATCCCTATGAACACCAACTGTTCACTAAGGAAACAACAACACATGACAAGGACGGCCACTCAGATTGTCATCATGATCGGGGCTGAAGCCACAGAAGAGAAGGTAGGAAACTTCATCATGGCAATGGTTCTCCTTCTTCTTTCCCTTCATCACATCATTCAACCTCTCCTTCCACCTCTAGGCATAGTCATAGAGAGCATAACGGTGAGGATAGAGGTAGACAAAATGAGAGACCTTGACGAGAGAGTCGAGAGGGAGGACAAGGGTATGAACGAAGGAAAAGTAGGGAACAACGTAGAAATCATAGACTTCATGAAAGAGATGATCATGACGAACCCCTACTTGCCACCCAGAGTATGCTAAATATAATGGAGGTAGTGAGAATACCAACAAGGCATTTAAAAGATAGTCAAATCAAGCGTTTAGACATGAACAACATCCCACGCTTTGAGGGTGGATACAACACAGATCTGAAAAATCATTTATAGGAATTCCACGATGCCTGTGCCTTGCAAAACATAGAGAAAGAATGGCAGAAACTCAAGTTATTTCCTAGGACACTCATTAAGGAAGCAGAGAGTTGGTACTGGTCCTTAGAATCAAAAACCATTAGGAGGTGGAGTACGATGTTAGAACTCTTCAAAGATAAATATCAAACGTACTCTAGAGTGTCTAACCTGCGTAAGCAGATCCAAGGATGGAAGCAAGGTACTCATGAATCCTTGGATGCTACCATGGACTACTACTACGCATTGTTACATCATTGCTCGGGCCATGGTTACGCACAACAAGATCAACTCTGCCACATCGTAGATGGGCTAAGGTATGAAACTAGAAGAACCCTTGGGACTTATGCCCAAGGAAGATTATCAGAACTTAGAGCCCATGAAATTCATCGATTGTTGGAACAAGTAGCAAAAGAATAAGGGGAGCTAAAAAAAAGGAAAAGTGCGGAAGAATATAACCATGATCCCTCTCTTCGNGTGACAAGGGTAAGGGAAAAATAACTATCTTTGATGAGGTTGTGGATTCTGACATAGACAATGATGGTGGATGTGAGATATGCCAATATGACCATCCCAAGGGATGTTGTCCAATCATCTCACATCTACAAGAGTCTGGGGTGTATGCACTTAACTTGAGACTTAAACAACGGCAGACACCTCATAGGTTACCTTATCCCCAAGGTAACCCAAGACAGTTCCACCAACCATTGATGTACTATCCAAGTGGAACTCCACCACAACCCATCAGACAACATCAACAGTGGCAATACCCACAATCATGGGGGATTCCACTACCGAAACAGCAGTACCCTTACCAGCAGCCAGACCCATATGGATAGCACATGCAACAACTGATTTCTCCAATTGATACCATGGGTCACACAACTCCCCAACGTCACTACCAAGTTTGGGAGTACTTTAGAAGGACCCCTTATCCTTCGAGAGATACTCCAGATCCATACCATCCTCCTAATCCATCCGCACCTCTTCCACTAGTAGTTCCCATAACACCTCCTGCTCTAATAATGCAAGGGGAACTCCCCACTCAACTGCAGCCACGTAATGCTACGAGAGCTATAAACATTCAACCCACTGTTGGTTCTGACAACTGTAAAAAGAGAAGGCCTTTCTTTAGAACCAAAAGCCCATACAGGCTCTCACAACAACAAGTGGTTGAGTTTGTGATCACTCCTCCAACATACAAGGCTTTAGAGCATCCTTCAGTCCAACAACAAAGCCTAACGCATACGGTTATGTTAACACATACCGTAACCGACTGGATCAAGGTAGGCCACCTTCCCAGGAAAATCTCTAATCTTGGATGCCCCTTAATCTATCTACAAATTGCCGGGAACGAACCACATAAGGATCTTCTTGACTTAGGTTCCAGAGTCAACCTAATCTCATGAGAAATGTATCAAGCCTGGAACCTGCCCCAACTTAAGAAGAGCAACATTCAACAAGAGCTAGTAGACTAGTCCATCACCATTCCCTTGGGATTGGTGGTGGACATTGTTACCACTATGTGTGGCTGGTCATACCCAGCCTATTTCCTGGTGATTGAAGTCAACAACAACGAAGGGGGCTTCCCAATTATAATGGGAAAGGCATGGCTAAGCGCCATAGATGCGTACCTGAGGATCTATGATCTTTCCTTGGAGTTATCTAAGGTAAATATTTATGGAAAGATTGAGAAGAGGAAAGTTCCATGCATCACATACAGTGATTCATCGGGTGATGACATGGAGGAATGCACAACATCTCCTCCATGCAACAGGTATGCCCTTGAAACTGTGAGACAAAGATGCTTGTATGTGGCAACCACAAAACCAGTAGTAGACACCCTATGGTTGATAGCTAGTTGAAAGAGCAATCAACAAACATGTATGGAATAAACTGGGGGAACAACACATGCCAACAATGAAGGCATAGATACATTGGAATATGAGCGTTGCCAACTTCCACCCCTTAATCTAAGAACATCAATGGGGAGAAGTTGGACACTTTTAAGAAATTCAAATAGATGTTCATTATTTTGGATCTCCCCCTTTCCATTCAGTCATGGGGGAGATGGCCACCTATGCTAACCATTGGAGGCCCTTAGTTCTTTTTAGTTTTTTTGTCTTACACATTTTTTTTTTACAAATTTCTTTAACTTTTCTTGTTTTTGTTTTACTACATTGTTTATACACTTTTTTATTTTGTGTGTGTGTGTGTGTGTGTGATCCATCTTGTAAGTTTGTCACCAATAAGTGTTCTTCATGATGGTATGAACTGTGTTTCTATTGATTGCTAATGTTTGATTTTTACCTTTAAGTTATGATGTTGATACTAAGGTATGTTTCTTTCGATATGGCAGGCAATGAGTTCACTGCATCCATTCATCCACCAGTTTCTATGGTCTCGCTCTGCTTGGAAATGTACAGGCCTTTTCTAATAAGAACTTTAATGAATCGATGACTGGGCATTTCTCAAACTAAGGAAGGACTTAGAGATTGAAAAGGGTGTGACTTCAAGGGAACTTGATGCATTTGTGTTGGCCATTCTCTTGGGTGCTTGGATGTTTTCTTCTTGAGTTTTTCTACCATTTCGATGTTATCCAATTATCAAGAAGCTGAGCAATAAAAATAAGAAGTCTTTGCATGGTGTGGTTCTCATGCATAAAAACACAAAACACAAAAACAAAAAAAAAGAAAAGAAAAAAGAAGAAGAAGAAAAAAAAATAGTGAAAATTCAAAGCACATCCCTTAGATAGAATAATCATTTGGGCTACAAGCACTGGTTATGGAACTAAAAATGTTTCCTCTAACTAAGGCCCTTCTCGCTTCCCATTCTCTTCTTTTTTGTTTCATCGGAATGGTGGTGCCTCTTGGGTGAAGGAATTCTTGTTACTTCAAGAGGATGGATTAGCCGAATGCATTAATGTGAAGTCACTGGATGTGGTTGGTTTGAGGCTGGAGTTGGAATGGGATTTGCTAAGTCACATTAATCATGAAACACATAAGGGGTTGTACACCACCTTGTTCTTGGGATTCCATTCCATTCTCTTCTCTCCATCCTTCTCTCCATTGTTTACCTCATTGCCAGTGTATCATTAGTGTATATCTTGGTAGATGCATTGTTTTCTTTTTGGTAAGTTCTTGCAGTTAAGACTTTAAATCTTGTTCCAAATGACATTCCCAGAGCCTACGAACTCTTTGAATGTGGGGTTGTTAGGGCATTAAGGGCATGAGCCTGCTTGGGGGAGGACCCACTGACATTCCTATTTGGGACACTAGTTAAATTCTTTTCCTTAACATTTTTTGCAATCTATTTTATTTTGTTCATTTCCATCCTAACATCCATTTCATCGATGTCATAGTTGTCCATTTTTATATATCTTTCTTATTACTTTTCTTTCTCCATTCTAATGCTACTGGAGGTTCACAATTAGTCATGGGGGTACGGGGCCCAATTTTTTCGATTTTCTCCTAACCCCTACACCTTCGGTAGTCATCATTTCTATATCTCCAAATCTGCAATCAGCCATGCCACAACTCAGCCAATGGACTTACACCAAAGCAAGGTATCAATGACATTGAAATTCATCTACCCTTGCTAATATAAGATTGTGTTGTGTGTGCAGATGGCAATCGTACAACAACGGATTGGATCTGGAGGGAACACTTGGAATGGAGTGATGCTGAAACAACTATGCAAGGAGAAAGATCAATGGTGCGCTTATGGATGGACAATGAAAAGCATAATCTTGGCATTGGCAGTAGCGACACTTCTTTCTCTCTCTCTTTCTCAACTACAAAATGAGGCTTGATGTCAATGTAATAAGGTGTTCACTCTTGTTGTCATGAACACTGATTTTGTTGTCTTGTAATGATGATCCGTTCACATGTCATCCCATTAGTTCCATTTGAGTCAATAATCCCATACCTTCCAGATATTTTTGTAAGGAACTCGAGGACAAGTTTTCATTTAGTCATGGGGGTATGATGGGTCACGATATCGCATACACGATATTGCGGTCGTCGCGATATTGCATCCCTCGCGATATTGCGTACGTCATATCGCGTCTTCCCTTGCGATATTGTGTACGTGATATCACGATGTGCCATCATATATATCAATAAGAGGTGGGTCTCCCTTGTTTCCCATCCTAGGCTTAGACCATAGTGAAACTTTGGCAGATTGATCACTCCAAAGATAGAATATTTGCCATGTGCCCGCAGTAGGAGTCCTAAAGTGAACGAATCTTTATTCGAGAAAACATTGTACCTAAATAAAAGTTTTTGTACGGTTATAAAGATGAGCTGCTTGGATAAACCTTGCAGTGCATGGAATAGGCTAATTAGGATTTATTCATTGTTATTTACTATTTTCCATTTAAGTGCTTTATTAGAAATTAAATCTTTCTCAACTCTTCTCTCCTAGTTAAGTGCCTCAGTACGACCACTTCGAGCATGTGCGTTATGCATGATGATCCCAACAATGACTAGCATTTGGTAACCATGGTTGCATTGGTTCAGGGTGTGAATAGTAAGTGGGAATGGATGCTGACACTAGGTTAATTTAGACTTAGTTAGTTAGTTAGAGTTAGTAATTAGTCTCTTCAACCCTTCACCTCAATAGCATAGAATATAAAACATAAAAAGATATAAAAATCATATACCTCAGACTTACTTAATCGTACATCATGACAAATACAAGTAAGTCTGGGAAGAGAACGAATAATTAACCTTAAGTGTTCCATGAGGCATGTAGGCACTTAGTCTGCGTAGTTCAACCGGATCGCGCATGTTACGCTTGTATTCGTATGGTTGAGTGTAGGGGTACCTCGCCACTCATCAACCTCAAAATAAAATTAATGGTTGTAGAGAACTATGTGTTTTGGGTTAACATAGACTTTAAATTTTACAATATTACATCTTAAGAGTTTAATAGCTAGTTGCATTTTAGGAAAAATATTTAGCCCTCCTTTTACTCTATTTAGTAAGCAACAAATTTTCCAGCTATATTAGAATTAGTTAGTTTACATAATCTAGATCATGTGGTACTTATACTAATTTTCCTTTCATCTAATGCTTAAGTACAATTCGAAAAATCGGTTACCAATCTTCCCTAGAGAAACATTCTATGAGAAATATTGAAAAATAGAGATAGATTCAATGGATTTTGAAAAGTATGATAGTAAAATTGCATAAAATCTTAAATATTAAGATGAGCTATTATTGACATGAGTAAATACTTTGGAATATAATGCTTTTCAAATTGGTCAACAATGCCAAAAACTACTAAAACTTTGGCTCATAGAAGCATTTATCAATTCCAAGAAACAAATAATAAAGCACACTATGATCTTAACTACTAGCTAATAAAATTTGATAAAGAAAAGAAAATAAAAATAACTCACTAACTAGAAGTAAACAAGTTGAATCAAATTTAAACATTTAAAGAGTTATTATATCTTCTTAAAAAAATATGCTTTGGGCTTTTTACAGTCGCCTCTGGTAGTTACAATCATTATGAGAGTTTAAAGTTATAATTGCCTCACATTCTACTCATATAACTATAAATCGTTAGAGTTTAAACAAATTCTTTTCATCTTTGAATTTGGAACCCTTCCACTAATAACTCCTGCATTAGCTTCCCATGATCAAGAATAACTTTAATGTTTTGACTCATCATGTCTAGTTTAGCACTATTAAGTCCTTTGATAATGTTAGCAGCTCCTACGTTACCTAAATCCAAATATATTATTGAATTGGTTATTTCTATTAGCATAGCTCTTGCATTAGAACAAGCATGTTTTAAATAATGTTTCTTTTTAGTTGTTTCACCTACAATTCTTGTAAGTGTCATTATCATCATATCCAAGAACCCCTATTTGTACTTTCTTTTCACTCTGACTAGATCATATAGCTCCTAGGATCTTCTCTCCATTTCTACAAAAATAGATTATATTCCTTTGATTTCTACAATCTCTTCTTTAGTGTCTTGTACCCATTTTTTTATTGTAATTAACTTTGGTAATTACATCTTTGAAATATGATAGAGTTAGGTATGAATAATCTAGAGATTTTTCTTTTTTGGCCTATTCTAATTAAGAGTTGGTAATAGCTAATATTTCCTCTATCCAAATTACTTCTTGCTTCTTATTTTCTAGTAATGATTCCTTAATGGTTATCATTTCTTTCAACTATTCATTCTCCTCTCTTAGATCCTTCATTTCCTATCATGACTTGGATGTTTCTTGTTCATTTTGCAACAAAAACTCTTTAAGTTTAGCTATTTGACCATCATCTATTTGTCCCATACTCTTGATTAGAGTAGCTATGGTTTCCAACATGTCTTCATGTGAAATCACAAGCTTCTGCTTTCTTGTTTGTGGATCATCTCCTTTACATTGGAAGATGACACTAGCTTCTATCTTAGGCTTAGTTGGAAGCTTTTGGATTAATATAATTCTTCTTTCCTTTTCCTTGATCCTGAAAGATCATGCTACTCCTTTCATAATGTATATTAAATGAAAATAGAGGGTCATAGGGATATATGATGAACTTTCTTCTTACTTTTGTTGTTGTTGCTGTAGCTATAGCTTTGTCATTTTTTGCTACTTTAGTAGCTATTGCTATTATAGCTCTTTTAACCTTTGTTTCTCTTGTAGTTGCTATTGTTGTTGCTTCTTCTTGACCTTGGCTTGTTCATCTCTAGCCTTTTTCATGGCTCTAACTCTTGCATATTTAGCTTTAATAAGAGGAAACGTCTCATCGAACATTACATTTTCTAGCTCTAGCATGTTCTAAGAAAAATAATTCTTCTCCATTTGAGCTAAGCACTCCTTTGAGAAATCTCTGGCCAAAGGATGATCTCTATCTTTAATAAATTTACATACATTAATAATTGATACATCACAAGCTACAACTAAGAACTTCATTGATAGGCTCTTCTTTAGTTATGTTGGAGCTTTCTCTTTAGCCTAGTTAACCTCCCTGCCAGTAGCTCTAAGATAGACTACATCAATATTATCTTATTGATGAATATTTCTAGTCTTAAAAGTGAAGTATATTCTCTTTGAAGATAGAGAAGAATTGCATTTTTCCTAATATCTTTTGGTCATGGCTCTCAAATGCTTGAATTAATAAACTTCCAAAAGCCAAATTTAAGAGGGAAAACCTCCTTATGCTTATAGTTGTATCACAGAGGGTTCTACCATATCTAATGCCCAACTTCTAAGGATTCCATGTAAGGATCCAAAAACCTTAGTATCATGAAGGCCTTTTCCTTAAAACCTGATATGAGGATTTGAGTATAATAAATATGTAGAAAGATAGCTCTATGGCAGTATGTGTTATTTTAATAATAACTTTCTAATTGACCCTTGGTGAAAAAGCTCCTAAAATAGACTTTATTAAATGGTGGGAAACACAATTCATCAAAATTGCACTTATTAGAGGCTTACATGGCAAGGTATGTTAAGAATCTATTTTAGATATGAATTCTTTGGCTCTTCAAAATTTTTAACTTTTTAATGCTAATGTGGTAGAGCTAAATTGTGAGCTTGTTGCAAAGCCATATTTTGGTTCTATGAATTCATTCTATGAAGGAGCTAACATAGCACATAGAAAGATTCTAATCATAGGTTCATAGAACCTATTTTTGGTTTTATCAAGTTAGCTCCTTTAAGATGAAAAGATTCATGGGGTTAAAAGATGGTTCTGCAGGAAACTCACATTTTAACTTTTCCACGACAACTCCTTTGTAGAACAATCATATAAGCTAATTTTGGTTCTACGAACAAGCTTAAAACCAATTCTATAATCCATGTCATCAAAGAATATTAAAATAAGTTTACATGTAGAACCAGAATTCAACTCTACAAATAGACAAAAAATTGTTTCTACCATGTTAGCTTCATCACATGGTAAAGGATTTCATAGAGCCAAAACGTAGTTCTACAAAATGGCTCTACCACATAATATTCCTAGTTAGCATGTGTTCTTAGAATCAAGATATGGTTCTAATAAGTAAAGATAAAATGGTTCTATAGGCCACATCATTATTCCAAGGAATGTACAAAGTAGAGTGTTAGTTGTAGAACAAAAATTTGGTTCTACAAGTAAGCATGTAACTGATTCTATCTTATCAACTCTTTTGTGAAGTGGCTTCATAAAACCAAAAATAGGTTCTATGAACCTATGATTAGAATATTTCTATGAGCTATGTTAGCTCCTTCATAGAATAAATTCATAGAACCAAAATCTGGTTGCTTAGTTCAATCTTATCATGTGAGTATATGGATCTTTAAAATTTGTGAGATATCACACAAGAATGTTTGAATCTTTATTGAGTAGAAACTTAAGACTTAAGCCCTACTCCATTAATGGCTGAAATATCACAACTTAAGACTTATCCTTGTCATTTTTAACTATGTTCTAAACTCAAGATTTTCTTAGATAATGGAGAATTAGCTACACTTCATTATATAACTAAGGATCTTGAAAATTTCTTACCATCATAACAACTATCGTAGACACTTATTAAATTTTCACTAATATTATTTATTAACTTTCAAAACAAACCAATATTTAGATATTTAGTCTCTAATTTACCTCAATTCTATTAGGCATTAGATGGTAACCCAAATTAGTGCTTGAGATGGATGACATTAGATGGAAAATTTAGTTCAGTTCCATCCATTATGGATATCTTATAGATATTATCCAACACTTGTTTCTTGATAATGAATGGGCTTGTTCATTTGGTAGAAAATTTGTTATGATCATTTCTTCTTCTTTTATTCAATAGCAACACTAGGTCACCTACTTTGAATGTCCTTTTTAGAGATTTTCTATTGAACCATCTTTTAATTTGCAATGCATTTATTAAAAAAATCTCTTTGGCTTTATTAATCGCTACTTCTCTCTTGATAAGCAAAGATATTAAACTTCTATCTTTATTTGCCTTTTCATTGTACTTCTGTACAAATTTTGATGTTGATGTTTTGATCTTATTGGTAATTCTCATAGCCATTCCATAAACTAGATTATAGTATGAGGTCCCTATAGATTACTTAATCCATATGTGATTTGTCCATAAAGCAAATCATTGGTAATTATGCTATTTTCCTGACTTTCTTTCCATTGATCTTTTTATATAGGAAATAAGTTTTTTATTTGTAGATTCAGCTAATCCGTTTCCTTGAGGGTAAAAATTTAATAAGGCGAATTATTAAAATAGATTTCTTTGAAGCCCAAACTATAAATTTTTCAGATTGAAATACAGGGTCATTATCTGATACTAATACTTTTGGCACACCAAAATAAGTTAAGATATGATCTTCAAGAAATATTATTACATTTGAAGTTGAACATTTCTTTAAAGATTTTGCTTCTATCTACTTGGTAAAATAATATGTATTTGTAAGTATAAACCTATGTTTAGCTTTTGAGGGAGTGACTACTTCGATTAAATCTAAGTCCCATTGTTGAAATGATCTCTCTACAACTACTGGTTTTAGAGAAGAACTAACTTTCTTAATTTTTAGCCCACGGATTTGACATTTGAAAAAACATTAAATCTATAAGGTAATATCTTGATACATGCTAGGAAAATAAAAATTGTAGCATAATATGTGTTTCATAGTAGACTTAGATGAATCATCAAATAAGTTTACATGGTCATGAAATACGTCCAATACAACCTTAATGTGATCATTTCTAACAGACTCCAATAGAACATCTTTGAAAACTTTTCTATTAAAGATTCCATATTTCCTCACAAACTTATTTGTCTTTTTAAGAAAAGCCCTTCTTTGACTTGTAGTGAAATTATTTGAGACTTTTTTTAAAGTAAGGAATTCTAAAATTTTGTCATACAAATTTTCATTATTAGAATTTAATACATAAATTTCAGCCTCTTTGGCCATTAATTTAGCTAAACCAATTTCATTAACTATTTTGCATAATTCTAATAAAAATTTGAATTGTTGAAGCTTAGCAATCTAATTTCTTCTTTTCAATCCAATTTCATTTTGAACTAAAAATTGCTTAACAAGGGGCTTTGTTATCATGATATGGATTAAAGTGCTATTGAAATAATATGAAATGTACTATCATTGTAATAATGGAATATGCTTATTTTACTAAACCTGAATAAATTAACTCAAAATCATTGAGATGATAACCAAAGAACTTGATTGGTTCATCTTGGTTAATTTTCCTCTAAGTTAATATGTGAGAAGATTCTTCCTTCCATGGTAGCCACATGTGTGAATAATTTGTTGATATATATCTAGAAAAATGTTTACTCTAACTTTGACATAGCAAGAGACTATATGAATTTGGGATATTGTCTACTTGGATGATTATTCTACTCCTAACATGAGGTTCTAAGGCAATTTGAAGTAAAGCATTTGGTAGTTGTCCCATATTTTTTACTTTGCTTTTATCTACTTGAGCAATTTTCTTGTTGGACTATCCAAGTAATCATCTCAATTGATTATAGATAGATAATAGCATAATAGGTGATGTAACTCCTAAATCAACTAAAAAATTATACAAATATTTTCCATTTAATTTCATTTTTAGAGGAAAAGGGAGTGCGTATTCATTAAGAGTACAAGGATATTTAAGTTATACTATTGTATCTTCATTACAAACATAGCTTAGTTTAGATTCTCCAACCTTCTTCTTAGCTTTAACTAATTATAAAAATTTCTTTTGTTGAATTCTCATTTGTAGTATCCAGTATATGCTAATGTTTGCTTTGACATATTTTAGATCCTCTGTTAAGTCATATTATCCATCACCATAAAATCTTGACTTCCCAAAACATTTGTTAGATGATTGATTTTGGGGATTTTGTTCAATCTATATAATTTTCATTTTCATTTGTTTTGAAAGCTTTTCTTTTAGTAGTAGGTTCAAGGATAAAATTTGGAGGCTTGGATGTAGTTAATTTTTCATTTAACCTTAACTTGTATTTATACCCATCATTATTATTGCATTTCTCATCTAAAGATAAATATTCCTCCAAACTTGCTAATGAGGAAATTTCACTTGATTCACTTTCAAAAGATTTGATAACATAATGAATACCACATGGTTGACCACTAAATTTGATGTCAAGAAAATTTAAGATGGCCACGTTATTATCATCTTTAGAATTTATTAATTTGGTATCTTGATGTTTATGTTTTCTATGGTTCTTTTCTTATTTGATGTTAACTTTAGCTAATGATTTTTCTAACTTGACTAATTTGTTGGACAATACTTTCATTAACTTTTCTTTTTTAGAGTCTTCATTTTTCTGATCTTGATCATTATTAATAGCAAAGGGAAATGCTTTAAACTTAGCTATATTTTGCATAGAAACTAATAGTTTTTGCTCACCTTTTGGTATTTGAATAATGTCTTCATTGGCTAAGTTTAATTATTTTTCTAATTTGACAACCTTTTAAAGAAATCTTTTAAAGTTAGCACATTTGAAGTTCTTCTTAGCTAGATTGAAATATTTGCATTGATGACATTTAAATATGTGTCTCTAAGAACTTCATTCAAGGGTCTATATTACCTTTGAAATAATCCTCAAATTCAATGGAATTTAGTGTTAAATTCCCTAATTAATTCTTTAGACTTGGCCTAAACTAATCCACAATATAGCTGATCTTGATCGATTTGGTTACTGAATTGAACTAAGAATAGATTTTTCATGTCATCCTAGCTAGTGATACTATTATTTGGGAAGTTAGAATACCAAATTTGAGCCATGTCTCTTAATTTTGCTACAAATAACATACAAGCTTGATCTTGTTGTTGAACGTTTGCCTAAGATAAAGCTAATTCAAACAAATGAACATATTCTTGAGCTAAGGAAGCTTTTCTAGGGATATATGGCTTGGGTAAACATTTATAAACTACCTTAGGAATATCATTGTAATTTGGGAATCTCAACAATGTGGTTCCTTGCCAAGGATTTACTAGTGATGGATTTTCCATTTTCAAACTTCTTTTAGTTATCAAACTTTTAAAATTTCCTTACTTTACCTTAAGAACTGGTAAGCTAGAGAGAAGAGGTGTTCTTCTAGTTTTAATTCCATTGTTTTTCCTTGATTCTAAAAAATTTTGTTCTTCTCTCTCTAGTCAATAAATAGTCTTATACTTAGAGTATTCATTAGGACTTCCATATTCTTTAGATTTATTAGATTATTCAGTCATGAACAGGGTAGTAGCTATTTGGTTACCCTACTTCTTGTACTAAAAAGAATTGTTGGTGATAACTTTGGACTACCACTATTCTCTTATTTCTTCCCTAGTGATAAGGAACTAATGATGGGAAAGGCTCTACTTAACACCAATGTTTATCTTCTCATTGTAATAAAAATTACAAGGGTGAGAGTTCCTTCAAAACTTGAGTTTAGGTGTTTGTTGGTCTCTGGAAACACCAAGGCCTGAAGCTCCAAATAAACTCAATAGTTGTAGAAAACTATGTATTTTGGATTACCATAAGCTCTTAATTTCATAATATTACATCTTAAGAGTTTTAATGGCTAGTTTCACTTTAGTGAAAAGATTTAGCCCCCTTTTACTCTATTTAGTAAGCAACAAAGTTTCTAGCTATATTAGAACTACTTATTCTACATAATTTAGATCATGTAGTACTTATATTAATTTTCCTTTCATGTAAAGCTTAAGTAAAAATTGACAAATTTTTTACCAATCTTTCCTAGAGAAAAATTCTATGAGAAATACTGGAAAATAAAGCAAGATTCAATGGATTTTGAAAAGTATGACTATAAAATTACATAAAATCTTAAACATTAAGATGAGCTATTATTAACGTAAGTAAACACTTTGGAAAATAAATATGTTCAAATCAGTCAACAATACCAAACATTACGAAACACTTGGCTGAAACAAGAAATTTATCAATTCTAAGAAATAAATTGTAAAGAATACTATGATCTAAATTACTAGCTAAGAAACTTTGATAAAGCAAAGAAAATAAAAATAACTTACGAAATACAAGTAAATAGGTTGAATCAAATTTGAAATTTCAAAGAGGAATTATATAAGAATTGATTACTCCTAGCTTCCTCTCTTTTCAAGGTATCTCAAACAAAACTACTATGGGATTTTTATAGTAGCCTCTAGTAGTTGTAATCATTATAAGAGTTTAAAGCTATAGTTACCTCATGTTCTACTCATATAACTATAAACTATTTAATAACTATTCAACTAATAAACACATTCTTCTTATCTTTTGACTTTAGAACCCTTCCATTGATAACTCCTACATTAGTTTCTCATGATTGAGAAAAAACTTTAATGGATTAATTCATCACATCTAGTTTAGTGCTATTAAGTCCTTTGATAATGTCCTTAGTTTCTAGCTTGCCCAAATTTGATTCTGTTATTGAATTGGTTATTCTTATTAGCATAACTCCCACATTAAAACAAGCCTATTTCAAATCATGGTTCTTTTTGGCTATTTTACACATAATTCCTGTATCTACCATCATTATTATATCGAATAATTCCTATTTGTGTGGTGGTAGTACTTCTCTTTTCACTCTAGCTAGGTCATATAGCTCCTGGGCTGTTCTTTCCATTTCTACAAAAATAGATTATTTTCCTTTGATTTCCACAATTTCTTCTTTAGTGTATCATGCCCATTCTCTATTGTAATTTTCTTCATTAATTCATCTCTAAAATCTAGTAGAGTTAGCCATGAATAATCTATAGGTTTTTTCCATTTTTTTATGTTTCAATTCAAATGTTGTGATAGTTTATCTTTCCTTCCTTTGAACTACTTCTTGCTCAATTTCCAGTAATGATTCCTTATTTTCTAGTAATGATTCCTTGAAAGATCGTGCTACTCCTTTCATCAAGTATCCTAAAGGAAAATTAAGAATAGTAGTTATAGACAATCATCTTTCTTCTTCCTTGTATTATTATTGCTGTAGTTAGAGCTTTGTCATTTTCTACTACTCTAGTAGTTGCTATTGTTGTAGCTCTTGTAATTGCTATTTGTTGTTGCTTCTTCTTAGCCTTAGCTTGCTCAATTCTAGGCTTTCTCATGACTCTGACTCTTGCATATTGAGCTTCATTACGAGGAAACTTTTGATTAGGTATTACATTCTTTAGCTCTAGCAGGTTCCAAAATAATAAAAAAAATTCTCCTTCATTTGAGTTCAGAAATCCTTTGAGAAATCTCTAGCTAAAGGATGATTTCTATCTTTCATCCATATGTATACTTTAATAACTAGTGCATCACAAGCTATAGCTAATAACTTCATTGATAGGTAAAACACCATAAAATTTTGAGACCCTCTTGCTTCACCAGGGTCTTGGATTTCAGGTAAGGACTTCCACAAGTGTAGCGTCATGACAGTTTGGCAAAAAATGTAGGCACTGAGAGTAGACTGACTAGTCCAGCAAATTTTCTACCTCCAGAGCTGACAGCCTTGATGGACTCTCTGGCCTGCCCACTTGGACAATTCACCTGGTTTTCAGTCTACTCAAAAACTGTGCTAGGCATTGTCGACGGTGCTCAGGATGGACAAAATAGTTTAACAAGTTTTGTAGCAGAGAAGTTTGCTACGTTGCGCAGCATAGCAAGCCTTCGAAAAATCAATCAAGCATCAAAATACAAGTTTTGGCAAGATGTTCATGCAAAGGAAAGTCAAAATCCAGTCAACACAGAGTGCTATGCTATATAGTGTAGCACAACGTAGCAAGGGTGAAACATGCAATGACTCCTTTGCCAAGCCATTTCAGCAAAAGGACTACATCTGATAGCATTGTGGCTTTCAAAACTACTCTATCTCTGTTAGCTTTTCAACCATAAGAAAAATTTTCCCATGAAACATCACAAATTTGATAGAAATGCATGTTATGTTGGTTGCTACGCTATGCTATGCTATATAGCGTATCATAGTGTAGCAAAAATGTAGATCAACAAAATGCTCCACAAACTAACTCGGCATGCACCAAGGCTTCTAGCAAATGTTGTAGACTCTAATGCAAGTTTTCTATTCAAATCGGTGGCTACATTGTGCTATGGTACATAGTGTAGCACAACATAGCAAGTAGCTACACTACATTAATGTGCTACGCTACATAGTGTAGCACATCGTAGCAAATAGCTACGCTACTTCAATGTGCTAGATAGTGTAAATGATGCAAAGTTAACAGAGGCATTAGGACATTGTTCTACTTTGGCATACGCCTTAGTCCATCCCCCAAAATTTTTCTCTATGTTTGACCTTGTTCATAAGGATAGGAAAGATGTAGTTTTGGGGAGGAGACTTCATTTCTGTTTACATTGTTGGCACACCAGATTCTAGTTGGCATAGTAGTTGGCTTGTTGGCATTTTGCATTGGTTGGCTTTCTAGTTGGCATTTTTGCACAATTGGATTTTATGTTTGCATTCAAGAGGATAGTTGGAAAATTCTGAGCATTCTAATTACCCTTGAATTCTCTGTGCACCTTCGACGTTGTATAACTTGTTATACATCTCTCAAACAAGGCAAAGAATTGAACCCTTGACCTTGAGACGGTGCATTTTCTTACCTGAGTTTATTCCATTATTTCATTATTGTTATCACTATTTGTCATTATTTTCTTCATTCCTGCATTTATAGATTATCAATTTTACTTCATGTATTTCACATTCAAAACAACATTCACGTAAGGTTAAGTTACACCAATTAAGTCCCTATCTGATCAACCAAACTATCCGATCTCTCAGGATCCAAAATCGATCACCTGAGAGCTTGGTATAGCATACCAAACTTTACAATTTCTTATGCGCTAAGGTCTAGGTGAATCTACCCTTAGATGCCCAAGAACTCAAAGATAAACATCACTTCGAGTTCCTTTACTGCAATGGGAGGGAATTTATCCCTACTCTTGGTGCTATCTTTCCTCTGATGCAAACGTATCAGTGGATCTTAGATCAACTGATACAGAAAAGTAGGTTTAGGGAGCAGTGAGACAAGGTGTCTCACTATGACGAGGCATTTCAAGATGAACAAGAAGACCTAGATTCCCAGTCTGAGGGTGGAGATCAAACTAACCCTGCGACTATCCCTCCCACCCTATCCTTCTAGTCGAACCCTCTCTTCACCACTACTCCCTTTATGATTACATCTACCCCATCGCAAACCATAGTTTTATTGACCATGGGTAGCCATGCCATGTCCTCAGCGTATCAACATGCCTATTCCCCCATCTCATTTCCAAGCATTATCCCCCCACAATCTATTCCCCAATCTTTCTGTTGGCACATTTAGCCATTTTATGGAACAATGAAGGTGATAAAATATGAATGAGACATAGAAGATATTCAAATAAAAATATATGATGGTTGTGCCCTATTGATATTTTAATACCAGAGGTTTCATGTGGAAATTTGTTAAGTGAAGATTTAGTGTTTCCATTTTCAAATGATGATACCAAGGAAAGGAAAATTTATCAGGTCCTTGTGTGATAGGAAGATTAAAAAAAAGAATTGAAAAGTTTTATTAATTTAAAAGAGCCCACCCCATTCATGAATGCATCAATAAGAAATTAAAATCCCTATTAACCATTTTTTAGTTCATGTTCTATGTTTGGCCCTGCCTTGCAAAAATACTCTGCTGGAAAGTGTTAGTTTCCAAAACAGTCAGGGCGGCAATAGAAGTGTTCTCCTCAATTTGTAAATATCGGGCACAACTGGATTATCATCAAAATTGTTCTTGAAATGGCTCTAGATGCCATTGACGGTCTTGGTGGTAGCATAAACCTCCTGGTCAGAATCATATCCAGCATTCAAGGCATCCATTTCTTCCTGATTCCCACCATGAACGCAGCCGGCGGATCCACTTCTTTATCGTCGTTGACGCCGTCAATATTGATGTTGTTGAAACCCCCAGTGTACTCGATGTTGTCCAGCACATAAACTTCAAAGTGGTCACTGGGAGGCTCTAGTCAAGGATAGTATGTACAAACACCCCTACAATTTCATGGATTCAAACCTTGAAATGATAAAATCACCTAGGAGACCTGGCCTGTTCACGCCGAAACCCTCGAATCCGAACCTGCGTTTCAACATTTTGATCCTTATTATTTCGCGTGAATCTACAAAAATGACCACCTCTATCCCGCGTGAAGGTTTGGCTGTGGTTGCACTGCAAAAACTCCATGGGATGAGAACAAAGGCTGCAAAGAAACTAGCTCCAGCGATAGGCTCGTTTCCAGCTCATCCCCGTAACTTCCAATAATTTGTGCAGGTTGCTTCCTCGCCAAACAGGGCTTTTTTCCAAAGAACTCATTTCAAATTTTTAGGTAGTATGTCATTCACTCCTCTTGGAACCTACCATCCGAAACAGCAGCCATGCCCGATGCTGATGCATTCGATATCGCATACCAGTCCGCTGAATGCGGCAACAAAGACACAAAGGCACATCAAGACAGGTGTCAAGAGATATTTTGGGCTGATGCTGGTAAACTGGAGTTGCAGTTCATCAAATAAAATTTTAAATAATCACAATACCACATACACTAATAGTATGAAGCCCTAGTTATAAGCTTATTTTTTTTAATTTAATTATCCTAAGGCTTCAAAACATTATTTTTCAAATATTATTATATAAGTTACTACCTACAAAATATTTGTAATATTAATGTTAAAATGTTAAAATATTATATTAAATATTTGTAGTATTTATTAATGATAGCATAAATTCCTCCTAATTTCATGTATAACTTCCTAACTACATAACTTCCTCCTAACTAGATGGGTAAGTTGTAACCTCCTTACTTGGGAGAAAAGTTAGCTAGGATATTTTGGAATGTAACCACCTTTGAACCCTTTAAAAAGGTAAGACATTAGGGTCTCATGGAGGATTAGAACTTGGAAGAAGACATTGATACTACACTTTGGAAGGCTACTAGCTAGCACTTGGGCTCTCACTTCGAGACACACTTTGGATTCCAGGAAGAGCTTGTAAGAAGAAATTGTGAACGATTGCTTGATGGCTTAATAAATAAAAGATTTCAGCCTCTTTGTCATGGTCCTGTGAGCTATGTTTTATTTTTATTTTGTTTAAACTATTTAGCTAGTGGTTTAGATAGTATCATCCTTGGCAAGTAATTTTGGGATTTTTAGATTGCTCTTATTGTTCTTGTTGCCTGATAGAAAATTTTTGTTAAAATTTTGTCATAGAAGCGCTTGTGTTTAAAAGCCTTAAGAGAATTTTAGTAGTAAATTTTGTTATTGTGCAACGTATAAAAATTGCTATTGGGATTTTTGTAAGAGAGCCTTTGCTTGTAGTCATGTCGCTGAACAATTCAGTAGTCAAGAGGGTTCAGAAAATCTTTGGTATTTTGATGGGACCAGAATAGCTTCTTTTTATCTTTAAAGTGAATTTCCATGGTATTTCAATCAGAAATTGTCAAGTCTTTCAAAGGTTCTATTGAATGCAATCGTTGACATCTATTATCTAGTCAAAATGAAGTCTCGTATGTGGTAGTTTATGTAGTAATTTTTGGTAGCATAGTAGGATTGTCTTGAAGATATTGTTTATTTGAGCCTTGGAAGTTTGAACAATTCATAGATATTGAATTTGGAATAGCTTTATTGCGAAGTGTTTACTCGTGTCATTTTACCTTGTTTAAATATTTGAGGTCTACACAAATCTGTTTTGTTTTCTATCTATTTCCATTGAATCTTGTTCTATTTTTAGTTTCCTTATGGAACTATCTCTTTCTCTGGGGAAAATTAGAAGTAGATTCATAGAGTTGTGCTCAAATGTTTTTGCAAAATTTTATTTGTTACAAGTAGGTATTATAAGGACCTCATAGACTAGGCAGTTGAACAAAATAGGAAACTTTCAACAACTCACAATACTTGGCAAATTTGGCTAAATCTCTTTAAGATAAGTCATTTGTAGTTTACACACAACGCAATTGTTTCATTTTACACAATCGCATGCCGCAACAGCACACACACATATTCACATTAACTACTGAGTTTATTTGGAGGTATCTAGGCCTTGGTGTTGTTAGAGACCAGTAGGCACTTAAATCCTGTTTGAGGATACTCATTGGCGGTCGTGTCCAAAATGTTCGCCAACACTTTCCCTTCATCGTACCAAGTGCCAATCATGGCTACTCTGCCTTATGTGCACATGGTACCTACGTCATAGTTGCATACAGTCTCTGCTTCCATTCCAGCATCTACACTTGTTCCACCATCAGCAGCGGGTCCACCCCCAACCACATGGTGGACCCCATTCACTTCCCCTACTTTGTAACCTTCCCAAATGTCATACTATGCTCACCATCAAACGTACTAGGTCCCAAAAATGGTACAACCAAGCGTGGGACTATCGTCTACCCCACTGATCATGCAAACAACTTTTCGCATGGCACCACTAGTGGCCATTGCTCCAACAACACCACCCATTGGGTGGTGGACAGCACAAGCAGCACCCTTTGTAGGGGTTGCCCCAACGGCACCACCTATGAGCCAGGCCACTACCCCTACCACACCATCAATGGTGGCTGCCCCTGCAACTCCACAACCGTCTGCATCATCCCTAGGTCTAGACCAAGCATTCCAGCTTATCCAGACCCTTACTGAGGAAATTAAGTGCCTAAAGGCTACTAGTTCTGACATGGCACAAGTCATGGATTTCTACCATGAAGATCCCATCAACCTGATAGTCCCTATGCTCACACTACCCCCCAGGATGCCACTTCCTCACTTTACAAAATACAACGGGGAGGGTGATCCCAATGCACATCTTGTGAATTTTAGATCTGAGTTCCTTCTATTGCAATAATGGCCACACACCATCATTCATGTCTTTGCTATGTCTTTGGCAAGCAAAGCTTTAGACTAATACCACGCGCTCCCATGCTCTTCTATCTCAACCCTAGAAGAGCTGCTGACTCAGTTCGTAACTCGTTTCAAGTACAACTTGAAACTAGAGGTTATGTTGGATCAGTTAATGAGCGTTAAGCAAGATCCACTGGAATTAGTCTAGAAATTTATACAGTGGTGGAGTGCAACCCTGAATGAGATCCGCAAGCCTATCGTGGAGGCCTATTTGCTAGCCATCTTTAAGGGTGTAGTGAACAACTTTATTATGTCCAAATTGTACTACCTCGCTCCACAAATTCTTAGTCAAGCTTTTGCCTAGACCAAGAGCATTCAAGACATGGCCAAGGAAAGTAAAGATCCAGCTTATGTTGCATATAAGAACACGTATATTAAGAAGGACAAGGAGAAAGGCAAGGCCGCAATGGCCACAGTGGCCGCCGTGGTAAACGTGGCCAAGCCTAAAAACAATAATAACAAGAAAGTAGCCGCAACACCAACTAACCTCACGCCCAACCTAGGCAATGTCGCTCAACCTTCCACATCGGCACCTGAAGCATCCACCCTGCCTAAGCCTAATTTCGAGCATAAAGATCACTCTAAATATACCCTGCTGCTTGTCAAACCTTCAAAACTTCTGAAGTAGTTGCTACGGGTGGGGTATATTCAATAGAAGCAGATGTTAGAGGAGGCAACCAAAAGGCATCAACAGTTCTGTGAACTCCTTAGGAACCCCTCCTTGGCTTTGCCCAATGAGCCCCTAGTTCCTAAGAATTTTAGACTAGAATGATTTTGTGACTACCATCAACTTTATGATTATGACACGGATTACTGTTTAGCATTAAAGGATGACATTCAACTAATGATTGATCAAGGGAACTTGGTTCTAGATGAAAGCATCCCCGTGTGTCCCAAGAATCAATCTATGCACGTTTATATAGACCCACTTAATGCTAACAACTCTAGCTACATCATCAACACTATCGACATTGATAGTAATTCCAAACTGCCTTAGAAATCATTCATGGTTTGTGTGCCTCAGTGTAGTGCATCCACACCAACAACGGCTAAGAAAATGCCACAGCAACCATTCATCCTAAGGGTCCCTCCTTGGACATCCACCCCTGCAGCTTCTGTAACCAAGACAGCACCACCACCCGCACTAATGCCATGAACACCATTTATCATTAGGGGGCCAAACCACTCAACTACCCATGCCCCACATAAGAAGACACCACAGCATTCTCATCCAAGGAAATGAGAAGAGCGTTCAATAGGTGAAGCAGCAATGGAACATACCGCCCCAGGTCCTTCCAATCCTACTCCCTCATCCTCTACATCTACGTCCATCTCGTCACCAAAAGTTAATGCTGCTACACATGCGTGGTTGAAACACCAAAAAATTTTGGCCTAGCACTTTCAAACAAAATTCAAGCTAAGTCATGTTGTTGCCCAACATGAGTACGACATGACCGAACTTGAGAGTCTCCAAAATAACATGAAATGACATTCAGCAGAGTAGGATAGGCCCCCCAGGGCCCACAGGTAACTACACTAGCTTTTAGCATCCAGAATCAAAGGTTTCGGGCTCAAAATACTTGGTCTTCACTGGGTACACTTTGGTTACATTTTCTTACACTGCATAGCGTAACGCTCAGCATCACCAACTTTTGGAGCCCTGAAACTGAGCCAAAATATGCCAAAATTGAGCACAAGGACCCCCATGACCTCCACTAATGGTTGCCCTAGGTTCCTAGCCCTCAGAATCCTGATTTTGGGCTCAAAAATGCACTATTTTCACTAGTTACACTCAGATCACGCTTGGCTTGGTTACGCTCAGCTCACGCCCAGCTCACGCTGGAGTCACTTCGACAGCATGAGCTGCCAAAAGTGACTCGAAACATTTTAGACACATGTCAAAGACACATCGGGGCAAGATCAACTCACGCTGATAGCCTCGATGAAACAAAAAACATCTCGAACAGCCACAGAACCACTCAAATCAAGGTCTTACAGTAGTCGATCCAAGAGACAATCCAAGTTTAAGTGAGCTGGAGAAAAATTTTAAATTCATTGTTAATGTTCATTGTAAGATTCACAATTTGTGAATTTTCCAAGCTCTTACGTTGCGTCCATGAGCATAAGCTAGCTTGTGTTGTAAGATAGGGTGCACCCGGTCTAGAACATAATTGCCCATGTACACCTATCACGTGATCCGTTTTCCTCGCATCTCGTAGCCGCCGATTTCATTCATTCCTAAACCTAGAAAAAATAGATAAATACCTTGTTCATTGACATAAACAAGGTTCTGTTGGAAAAAATTTGGAAGCAGAAAATAAGCAATCCTGAGCCCAGATGCACGTGACTCCCAACGCTTGTAAACACCTCGCATCGGGGCTTAACGTTTAACTTGCAAGGCAACTACATTTTGACTGGTGCACATCTCATTGATTAATACAACATTATTTATTATTTTCCATCCATTATCCTATTCTAATTTATTTTTCTGCATTTTCCATGCCATTGCATCTTCTGCGTACATTTTGTTTTACGTTTACATTCATTACGCTTATTACGTTTCATTTCGCTCATTACATTTCATTACGTTTCGTTACACTCAGTTACTTTTCTTTGAGTTACATCATTTTCTCTATTTCACGTTTCGTGATGATAACCCCAGCGCATGTAATAGTGTATGCTCGGGGAAGTCCTTGTTTGATCTGCATGCAGACCATCCAAGGCACTCTGCCTTCATTTTTCTAGCTTTCCCTCGTGTGAAGGTAGGGTCATCTGCATCTCTCCAGAGATCTTTCGGTGTTTGTTTCCTTCTAGCCTTACGCTGATGATTTTGAATAGTACAGAAACTTAGTTGCTCCACGGTCCAAAATGTTGCACTAATTAAGCACTGAAACCAAAACCCTTGTTTACGTTGAGCTTGGTTACGCTCAGACCAGTTTTACTCATGCTGAGCTTGGTTACTCTCAGACCAGTGTTACTCATGCTAAGCCTAGTTACACTTAGACCAGTTTTCCTCATGCTGAGCCTGGTTACACTCAGATTAGTTTTACTCACGCTGAGCCTGGTTATGCTTAGACTAGTTTTACTCACACTGAGCCTGGTTACACTCAAACCAGTTTTACTCATGCTGAGCCTGGTTACACTCAGACCAATTTCACTCATGCTAAGCCTAGTTATGCTTAGACCAATTTTACTCATGCTGAGCCTGCTTATGCTGAACCCAGTTTTACTCACGCTGAGCCTGGTTACGTTGAACCCATTTTTACTCACGCTGAGCCTGGTTACTCTTAGACCAATTTTACTCATGCTGAGCCTGGTTACACTCAGACCAGTTTTACTAACGCTGAGCTTGGTTACAACTCACACTGAGCCTGGTTGCACTAAACTCAGTCTGCTCAAGCTAGCCTTACATACACTTCTTACATAAATTCAACCAGTCAAACTAGTTATACATATGGAAGCTTCCCAGATCAGAGCAACATTGCCCATCTCTGACCTTAATGCTGAAGTCCCAAATCCTGTAACCACAACCGAATCCATAGTTGCCGTTGGAGAGATGAACCTTCAAGGACCAACTCGTCAGTCACTTAGGCTACAAGGAAAAGACCCCACCTATATAGTTCTCACCCTAGAATAATACAATTTCATCTATGTAAAGATCCAAGCCAATCTACCTATTGATCACACAGAAATAGAAGCAAAAAGACATTATGAGTTCATCTATAAGTGGGGCCTTAACTTTATCCCCTCAGCATATGATGTGATTTCCCTCTCTGAATTTCATCAGGAACTTATATCCTAGCTCCTCATGGTAAGGAACCAGACCTCATGCCAACCTGCTGTAGAGCCTCAAAACGAAGATGAGAAAGACAATTTCATAGCTCAATCTGAGCATGGGGATTCGTACCATACTCTCAGTCCACATACTTATGTGAGTCCATTATTTCACCCTTTCACTGGGAAGACCATGTATCTCCATTCATTTAAAACCACTCAAACACACGTGCCCCAACAAGAAGTGCCCACGCTTATTCCCACTCTCCCTATGACCAACTCCCAATTCACTATGCCCATCCCCACTATCCCTCCAATTACTACCTTATCCTCCCTCTTACAAGTACAACCCCAACAACCCCCCTCTCAAATTAATATAGGAGCAACTTTTCCACCCCAAGTAATTGGGATTCCATCTGTGATACCCGCTATCACATCTACACACTTCATCCCATGAGTACAGATTCATACCATACCTTTAGCTCCTCTAGTACAACACTAGACACAAAGCCTCCCTTTGCAACCCATAGTTGGGCAATGGCTTGCCCCTGTTGCTCAACAACAACAACAACCTACACCTTATGGTATGCCGTCCTTAGTAGCACCCACTATAAATGTGCCACAAGTGCAACCTCCGACCACTCAACTTTCTTCTTTCCTGCCCACTGTACAATAATCTAACTTGCATACTATGCAACATAACCAACCTCTCACTTCGCCTAGTTCCCAAGACTAGGTTGAAGCTAAAAAAATGATGCAGGAACTAGCTGACGAGGTAAAATGCCTCAAAACCATTAACAATGAAGAGCTTAAAGTATTAGAATTTTACCAAGATAATCCTATTAGCTCTTCAATACCATTGTTAACCTTGCCCAAAGGATTTTCTTTGCCTCAAGTAATCAAATATAACGAGGAAGGAGACCCCAACACCCATATAGTCACATTTAGACTAGGATGCCTGTTGCTTCAGGCTTGGCCCCATGCAATCTTGCATGTGTTTGCCATGTCCCTCACTGGCAGAGCATTAGACTGGTACTGAGCCTTACCGTGTAACTCCATATCCTCTTTGGAGGATCTCTTACACCAGTTCGTTAATAGGTTTAAATACAAGCTGAAACCTGAAGCAACCTTGGACAGTCTAATACAGGTAAAACAAGCACCCCTCAAACCTATGCAAAAATTTATCCAAAGATGGAGTGCCGCACTCAATGAACTTCATGAGCCAATCCTAGAAACATACCTTCTTACAATTCTTAAAGGAGCCGTGAATGATTTCATCAAATCAAAACTATACTACCTAAATGCGCGCACTCTAAGCCAAGCTTTTGTATAGATTAAAAACATAGAAGAGGTAGCCCAAAATAGCCATGACCCTGCTTACTTAGCCTTCAAAAATCAACACACTAAAAAGATAAAGAAAAGGCTAAAGCAATAGTAGCAATAGTAGCAGAGACTCAACCTACCAAAATGGGACAGCAAGGCAGACCACCTACTGCCCCCGCTAACTATGAGAGAACTACTCCTGCACACACACCTGAATCATCTACCACACAAGCTACTAAAACGGGTCATGCACGTACGTTTGAGAGGAAAGACCCCACTCACTACACACTGCTCCCCATGAAGCCTTCTCAATTGTTAGATCAACTTGTGAAGGCTGGGGCCATTAAACATAAGTAGTTGTCCCCAACGGCAACCTAGAGACATGACCAATTCACTGAATTGGTCAAAAACCCAAGCTTAGCAACACCAAATGAGCCCCCTATTCCAAAAGGCTTTAGACTAGATCAATTTTGCGAGTACCATCAATGGAATGGACATGGTACTAATTATTGTTTCACCCTCAAACAAGACATACAACGTATGATTGATGGGGGTGAAATAACATTTGATGATGCTAACCTAGTTAAACTACAGAATCAATCTATGGATGTGTACATAGATCCCATTAATACTAAGGAAGCTCCTTATGTCATTAACATGATCCATATCGGAAATGAGCAAGGAATGCCCAGAAAACCTTTTTTGATTCATGTTCCTCCTACAACGTCAACATCATCCCCACAATCTTCGTATCTCGCATACAATCCGCCTACACCTACAAATCATTTGTCATTCATGTACCCCCTACCAATGCAACTACAAATGCACAAACGCCTACCCAGCCCACCCCCTTCGCAGTCTAGGTGCCACCCGCGGTTGCAACCACGGAGGTACCAACACTACAAACCAAATCGACTCCCTTTGTAATCAGGGTATCCAAACACCCTAATCTTCAACCCCCTACTCCTCAATCACAAACCAAACTGACCCCATTCGTTATCAGGGTACCTAAACATCTTGACACACGACCACCTCCAATAGTTCAATCGTAATCCCGACCCGCTCCATTCGTAATCCGCATCCCAAAACAACCTGATGTTCAAGTTCCAACGGTTCCTCCATGACCTTCACGAGTAAGTCTCGTTGATAGAATTACCAGGGAATGGTTGGAAAAGGAACGTCAAAGTCTTGAATTAGGGCCATCGAAACCCACTCCCTTAAATGCTGTACCTATGGCTCTGCCAACTGGCGAGCTGAGCACAAGTCACGAAAACAAAAAATTGGGAACAACAGATACATCAAACCCAATTGTCACATTGGACCACACGAAAATCACTTCATAAGAGATACAGTTGTTGGGTCCAATGGACCAAGTCTTAACTAGCAAGAGTATACAAAATAGTAAAGACTTGGCCAGTTCCCTAACTCAGGTCACACATGCACTTAAACAAAAAAACACATCTTTAAGCTTGTATGACCTAATGATGACTTCTCAAGTCCATCGTGAAGCCCTAGTATGCATGTTAATGTCAATTCCAGTTAGTGAAAACTTGCCTGCAAATGAACCTTCCATTCATGCAGTAATGTCTCCACACCAAGGATCAA
>MNCI01003240.1:955051-982540 GCA_015680685.1 Gnetum montanum
CAAAAAAACACATCTTTAAGCTTGTATGACCTAATGATGACTTCTCAAGTCCATCGTGAAGCCCTAGTATGCATGTTAATGTCAATTCCAGTTAGTGAAAACTTGCCTGCAAATGAACCTTCCATTCATGCAGTAATGTCTCCACACCAAGGATCAATAGCTACATCACTAAGCTTCAACACAAATAATATAAAAATAGATGAAAAAATGGGAGAAGTCACCATTGCACCCATGTTCATAACTATACAAGTAAATCAATTTAAAATACATAGGGTGCACGTAGATGATGGAGCAGCCATGAACGTAGTACCATACCCCATCATCGAATAGTTAGGGCTAATTGAACAAATTACACCAACTTCCACAACATTCTTGAAATTGTTCAATGGATCACACGTTGTTTTCAAAGGAATCCTAACTCTTGATTTCATAGTAGGGGACCAGTTCCCCATGTCAGCTAAATTTGTAGTCGTAGATGAGATGCCTGGATTTAACTTGATATTGGGATGACCATGGTTAGCCCAACTAAAAGCAATATCCTCACCCATCCACCAAGAGATTCACTTACCCTACGAAGGTGGTGAAATCATTATACACGGTGATGTGACTACACCCAACACCTCTTCACATGTAGGCACAAATCAAGGCTCAGAAGTTGAATTCGATGAGCCCAAATAGGATAACACCACTCTTGAGGTTAAACAGGATGCCACACCCATCAAAAACCAAAGCGATAATCAATCCCCAAAATGCAATCCCCCAGAAGATATAGAAACATTACAAAACGTGGAAACATCAGGACATGCTGACATAGGAATTATTCCCCCAGACGTCTCATGGTCAGAATTACCGTTTAACCTAATTAGCGAGGGAGCTGCAGAATACACGATTACACTGACATGCCCAACATCCCATGTTAGTCTTCGAAAATTAAAGAAACTACTCAACTCTTAAACTACTACTTGTCTGAAATGACGTTAAACTACTACTTGTCCAAAATGACGTTAAACTACTACGCGTTTGAAATGACGGTAAACTACTACACGTCCGCAATGACATAAAACTAGCCATGGGAAAAAATGGCCAGTTCATTTTAAAACCCACCAAAATAGTTTAAATCTCTCTTGTTTTCTTGTGGCCCGAAATGGCCTTAAACTAGAAAAAGTTACGTTTCCGTTTCGTTAAAATTACATTCTTGTTTGCATGCATAGTTGCATCCTTGCTTCACAAATTACTGTGTCCCTTACATTTCTTCTACACTATTATCATTTTAGTTGCATTCACGCTTATATTTACAAATAGTTAAAACAACAAAACAACAAAAAAAATATAATAATAAAAATAAAAAGAATATGTTGTGTTTACGCTTGTCTTTATCAAGAGTTTGGACAAAACTTAAAATAAAAAAATCAAATAACATAAAAACAAAAAATATATCAAGGTATAAATGAATAATTTCAAATGTTTACATTGTATCATACATTCACTTTCATACAATCTACAAATTTTCAACAAAAAAAATAAAAACATAACTAAGCTAACAACAATGACAAGTTGAATTAACCATCAGCGCTAGGAAGAGCTTGGTTCCAAAACTCCTCCGCATCATTGAGTCCCGCTCCATTGGGGCCAGCCTCACGTCCCTACATAGAGACAAAATCCTAGGTATGTAAATTAAAATTTATAAAACACACAAATGAAAGTAACCATCAACAAAACATAAATATACAAGAGAGAATTAGTAACAGAAATAATAAAAAAACTGAATAACTCTAGTATCTTTTTTTGGTGCATTTAATCCTTAATGGGGAACACGAAAATTCATTAGGTAATACCAACATGAGAATGATAATGTTTGCAAAAAGAAAAAAAATTATGATTTTTATGTTACAACCATAGGTAAAATAGCAGTTAATCCACATTATCTTAAACATTGAAAAAATGATTCATGCTGGGAGAAGAAGGCCTCTTTAAGAGACAATAGGAGACAAAGTGATTACTCAAATCTCTTCACTGAAGGGCTTGAGGCGCTTTGGGTAGAAAGGTAAATTCACACCTTGATTGGTCCCTTTGATATTTTGTAGTGTATCGGAGTGGTGGCATGCCAAGTGAATTTTTGGACCCGTGAAAAGTAAAAAGTGTGCTTGCTAATGCCCCCCAAAAATCATGAGTTTATCCCTAATTGTGGTACAAAAATTAGTAAAAAGTAAAATTAGTAATGCATGCACTCACATCCTAGCTTAGAGACCAACAATAGCCCTACAATTCACGTAAAAAATAAAATAAACAACCCTAATGCTGGAGAGGCGGCCCTGCGATTTATGTAACGATGGGCAGCAATGTGAAACCTTGTTTCTCCCAACCAGAGTATAACCAAAGATACCCAAAATAGGGAAGTTCTTGCAACTCATGCTAGCCCAGAATCAGTAGCAGGAATTAAAACAGTAGCCCCAAATCTGGAATCGCAACAAAAATGCATAAAAAACGCATCAAAACACACCAAAACTGCAACAAAAATGCACTAAAACGTTATTATTCTAGGGCCACTCAGGCTATGATCTCAAGAAAATCCACACTGTAATAAACACAAATACCCTAAAACATAGGAAGAAAAATGCAATCACTCTCAGAAATCGCTCATACACATCAAAAATCTGCAGCTCCCAAAATTCTATTACTCACGCTGTCCTACCCTATTACTCACGCTGCTGGTCCCTCTTGCTCATGCTGCAAGTCTTCAAGTCACTCACACTACTTAGAAGTCATGCTGAGCACAAGTTTACAGTCGCTCACATTGATGGAAAACCCTCCAAGTCGCACTGACTTCTGTTCCCAAACACTCATGCTGCTCATCGCCTTCACTAACTCACGCTGCATTACTTACTGACGCTCGCATCCCACTTGGTCCCGCTTTCTTTCCTTTACACCAATTGTTTACATGTGGTGCGTTTTACCTCATTTATGTCTTACTTATTTTATTTTGTCCTTGTGCTTTAAGGTAGCCATTTATTTTATTTCTTGCATACATTTATTCATTATCCCAAAGCAACTCAGACATTTTAAATCTAAGAAATCTATGTGCACAAAGCTCAAATTACGTTTGGCCCGGTACGGCTTGAAACTACCATACTACGGCCCGGTATGGCCTTAAATTGCCACATCTAGCTTGAGTAAGGCCTAAAATTGCCAAACATTTGTATAGGATGATAAACTATGGCCACGTGCCTTTGTTGCATTGAGACGTAGAAATTAACTTTACAAGAGATAGCAACTCACTCTTGCTCACATGGCTCCCCGTTTGATTGGCAGGAGCAAATGCATGTATAGCAAGTGTCTCTTTTCACCGTTGTGTATCAATGGACCACATGGGGCCATTCAACGAGAAGTCAATCTAGAGTCCATTGATCTAGATCCATCATCAATTTATGATAATTTCGTGGCATCCACTCAAGGAACATCAGACTACCTTAAGGATATGACTAAAACTTTGGACTTAGAAATCGACAGCATCATTGAGGATTCCCTCCTCGAAGTCCCCATCACCATGACTAGTGGCAAGGTTAAAACATTAAAATGAAGTACTCTACTAAATCTGCAAATAGCCAATGATATTACACAAGTGCTGAAGAATAATATCAAAACATTTGCTTGGTCATATATCGATATGCCAAGGCTAGACCCTCGCATCATCCAGCATAACATTATCCTCGATGAAAAACTTAGACCAGTAAGACAAAAAGCACGAAAGGTTAAGCCTGAGGTAGCGTTGGCAGTTCGTAACAAAATCACGAAGCTCTATCAGGTCAGTTTCATCCAAGCTGTTGACTACACCGGTTGGGTATCCAACATTGTTGTAGTCCCTAAGAAGAACGTCAGCATTCACATATGTATTGACTTCTGTGACCTCAACATAGCCACTATAAAGGATGACTTCCCACTACCCAGTATTGACCAACTCATTGACTCAATCGCTGGGCATGCATTATTATCCTTTATGGACAAATTCTCGGGATACAACCAAATTAGGATCAACCTAGAACACTAACTCAGGATGACCTTCATGACACCTTGGGGCACGTTCTGTTATAC
Source organism: Gnetum montanum (assembly GCA_015680685.1). Classification (NCBI taxonomy): domain Eukaryota; kingdom Viridiplantae; phylum Streptophyta; class Gnetopsida; order Gnetales; family Gnetaceae; genus Gnetum; species Gnetum montanum. The sequence goes on from MNCI01003240.1 coordinate 959,141, forward strand.
AATGATGCCATTTGGTCTAAAAAAACACAGGTGCCACCTATCAATGGGCAATGACATATATATTTAGCAATTACATGCTTGATTCACTCAATGATTATGTAGACGACATCGCGGTCAAGTCCAAAACAACCAAAGAACATGCAAAGCACTTAGATTTGGTATTCAAACATTGTCTCAAATATGACGTTTGGCTTAACCCAAAAAAATGCATCTTTGGGGTTAAGACGAGAAAAATGCTTGGCTTCATAGTCTCCGAAACAAGAATACGAGTAGACCCCGATAAGGTTAAAGAAATAACTAGCATGCAACCACCTAGGAACCTTACTGAATTACCTGGTCTACAAGGTAGACTGCAATTCATCAAATGCTTTATCGAAAAACTAACAGATAAGCTGAAACCCATCCAGCACTTGCTACAAAAGAACATCCATTTTCAATGGACTCAATAGTGCCAAGAAGCCTTTGAAAGCATAAAGATGGAATTGGCTCAACTACCAAAAATTCATCCCCCACAAAGTGATAAACCTTTTTACATCTACCTTGCGACATCCAATACATTTATTGCATCCATGCTTTGCCAAAAATAAGAAGATGGAGCCGAGATTCCTGTTTACTATTTAAGCCACAGCTTGGTTACCCACAAACAACGATACAACGACATGGAGAGACCATGCTTCGCCCTTGTCTTTTCCTTGAAAAAATGACGGTATTACCTCTTCCCCAACCAGGTCAATATCATTTGTAAAGATAACGTGCTCCGAGCTATCACCAACAACATCTACGAATCAAGTAGGTTAGCTAGATGGAAGGTGATGATTGTAGATTTTGACCTGCGTTATGTCGCTCAATCCTTCACTAAGGGTCAAGCAATAGCTAATCAGCTAACTGCATTACCTACACAAGATCAACTGACAATCAACCTTGAATTCCCTAACGAAGACATTAACAGCATAGATGTAGTGCCTGATAATTACGATGCCATCCTGTACTTCGATAGAGCATCCACCTCCTGAGGGGGAAGTGCTACAGCCATCATAACATATCCCTCAAAAGGAATTCACCCCTTTGCCTATCGACTAAACTTCCCTTGCACCAACAATGTGGTGGAGTAGGAAGGTCTTCTTAGAGGTCTTATAGCGGCACTAACTTTGGAAATCACACATCTTGTAGTTCGAGGTGACTCATAGTTAGTAGTTAATTAAGTCATAGAGATCTACGCATGCAAAGCTCTGCATGTGCAACCATACTGTGACATGAATAAACACTTATTAAAATGACTGATCAACGTAGGTGTGCAACATATTCCTAGGAACGAAAATACCATTGCTGATGCACTTGCCACACTAGCCCTGAACATGACACCTGAGATGCTCCATGCATTGCCTAGTTTCATAACAAATTATGCCAACCCTGTGACCAACATCCTCAATGAAATACCCATAGCGTCCGTTAGCACTACACAAGCAATAGAGTGGTACGACAACATAAAAGAGTACCTTCTATGAGGCAAACCGCCACAACATCTGACGAGTGCTCAAAAAGATGCGGTGCAAAACACTCTAGGCAATATGCACTGGTAGGGGACACCTTGTGTCGCAAGTCATCTGAAGGCATCCTATTGACGTGCGTCAGTAGTGAAACATCACAAAATTTTGAGCTTAGTGCTTCCTCAGCAAGAAGCAGGTCCCTAGGATCCACAAACGGCCACGGCTACATCTGGCGTCGCACATTGCAACTTTTGGAATCAAAAGGTCCACTTTTCGCTAAGTGTCGTACCAGCGTATACGCCCAGCATCAACAGCGTATACACCCAGCGTATATGCTCGACAGTACCAGCGTATACGCTCAGCATCAACAGTGTATACACATCCAGCGTATACGCCTAACATTCACAGCGTATACGCCGAGTAGACATCCGACTTGCGCGCCCAATGTGCATGCCTCGTCTATACACTCAGCACCATAGATGCACACGCCCGACGATGAAGTCTCAATGACAGAATGGAGACAACACCGAAGAGCAAGAATTGAAGCAAGTCGGCAGTCGTCAACGTATACGCCCAGCCTTTGTCGGTGTGCATGCCCAGCGTCCATAGCGTCTCCACCCAAGTTCACATGCCCATCACGTCCAGCGTATATGTCCAGCGTGTACACCGGCATGATGCAGCGTATACGCCCCACGTATACGCCCGGCAGATGTAATATGTTGTATATTTGTAAATTTTATGCACCCGGTCAACGCGCCACGTGTCTCGTAGCCCGAGTTTAGCATAACAACCGATATAAAAACCCCTCTTTTCCACTTCATCCAGACGGTCGGCAAAAATCCCAGAGCATACCCAAGAGCAATTACGCTTCGCACCAGAGCTCAAAACCCTCTTACACTAGAAAAACTGTACGCCGTGCACAGTCTCTACGCCACGTCCATAGCATAATCCAGCCCAGCCATCCTCCCATCCACCGGGGCTTTTCATCTGCCTTGTGCTTTGCCACAACTGCGTTAGATCGGTGCACTGTATTCTCATTCTGTAATATCATTGTTCCATTTGTTGCATAAGATTATTTACAGTTTACAGTTTTATGTCAATTTGGCCCATGCATTCTGTTTACGCTCGTTTACGCTTACGCTCTGTTTGCATCTATTTTATGCTGTTTACGCTTTTGCTTACGCCCATTTACACCATTTACGTACAACCCAGCGTATAACACTTTTGCATACGTGTGGGTAAATCCTTGTCTGATCCGCGTGTGGACCACCTAAGGTACTCTGCCTTCGTGCATTCCAGCTTGCCCTCAGGCGAAGGTAGGGTCTTCTGTTCTCGTCCTGTGATCCCACGGTCTCTGTTTCCTTCCAGTTGGAGACCGACGATTTCAGGCGGTACAGAAATTGGCGCTAGAAGGAGGGCCCCTAAAACATTCGCTCGCAAACTTATCAGCATCTACGCTGTTGAGCGTATACGCCGCCAACCACGCTCTTTTCTGTTGAAACCCCAGCCTTGTCTGGAAACCTTGCTTGCATGCTTACCAGCGTCTACGCTTGTCAAACTCTGCAAGTCTTTCAGCGTATACGTTGCCAACTTCACGTGGACTGTCCACAAAAAACCCCAGCATCTACGCAACCTTGCCTGAACGCATCCTGCTAACTGTCCAGCGTCTACGCTGTTCAGTATTTATGCTGTCCCTTGTACGCTGAGCATTATTTACGCTGTATTCCGTTTACGCGTTGCCTAGTCTTACGCTGAGCCTTGTTTACTTTACGTTCTATTTTACGCCGTACTTTGTTTACGCCGTACTCTGTTTTATGCTCTATCCTATTCATGCTGTTCTGTTTACGTTGTACTTTGTCTTACGCTAAAGCTGTATACACTGCCTAGCGTATACGCCCCACCCCTTATGCTGTATACGCTATCTATGCTGATGCTTTACGTTGAACGTTGAAGCGTATACGCTGCACTTTGTCCTAGAGTTTGCGCTGTACCAAGTATACCAATCTCGCTCCTCTACCTCATGTCATACCCTTAACGATTAATCATGAACCCCATGAACACCACCGCTGCAACAACTCAAGCAACCAACGTCATGGACGCCATGGCTGCCCAACAGCCCGCCCCGCAACATCCGGGAGTACAACCCACCGCGGGGCCCCGCCGGTCTCTAAGGTTGCAGGGAAGGGATCCAGCCGCTAACATTATCACCCAGGATCAATACAATTTTATATGTATTAAGATACAAACTGGCCTAGCTGTTGACTGGGCCAAAATGGAAGTAAAGAGGCAGTTCGAACTATTTTACAGGGGAGGACACGAGTTCACCCCTTCCCCGTATGATGTAATCCCGGTTTTGGAACAGTATTCGGAGCTCATCACACAACTCCTCCTACAAAGGAGCCGCATGTTGGATCAGCCTACACTAGAGTCCCAACTAGAGGAAGAGGACGACTTTGCCACTCAATTTGAACAAGAGGATTCTTACCACACTCTGAGCCCGCAAGCACAGGTCAACCCCATTTTTCATCCCGGTATAAGAGAGATCCTGCCCATCCAGCCCCTCAGATTAACTCACACACAAATGCCTCCATCACACACATCCTCATTTGCTCATGTGCCACCTCCAACTGATCCGCAATTCAGCACACTTCCTCTTGCCATCGTCCCTGACGCAGCACCCGGCCCATCTTTACAACCACCGCCCCCTCGTGATAACGTGGAAGCAATACTCCCACCCCGAGTGATAGGGATGCCACACGTGGTACCGGCATCCACATCCACTCACTACATCCCGCACGTTCAAACACATACAGCTCCTTCTACCGCCGTAATCCAACAGGGAGTCCCACCACAAAACGTAGTTGCACAATGGGTAACGGTGGGTGCTCAATCACAGCAACATCAACCCCCTCACTACAACATACCACCCCATATGGCTCAACCAGCCAACGTTCCCCCAGTACAGCTGCCGCCACAGCAACCACAGCCTTTCCCCTATCACGTGCCACAAGTGCAACCCCCGATTGCACAACTTTTGGCCTTTCAACCCACCGTCCAACAGTCTAACCCGTATAATGTAGCACAACCCCCAACTACCATGTTACCGAGTGCCCAAGATTGGGCAGATGCCAAGCAACTGATGCAAGAATTAGCTGACGAGGTAAAACGCCTCAAAACAGCCGCCGATGGGGAGTTAAAGGTAGTGGATTTCTACCAAGATGATCCCATCAGCTCATCTGTCCCACCCTTAACCTTGCCCAAAGGTGTTCCCTTACCAAAACTAAACAAATACAACAGGGAGATAGATCCCAATGCACACTTGATAACATTTAGGCTAGAGTGCGCGCTACTCCAGGCATGGCCTCACTCCATCCTTCGAGTGTTCCCCATGTCCCTCGCAAGGAGGGCACTTGATTGGTATCGGGCCCTGCCAAGGAATTCCATCTTCTCTTTAGAAGACTTATTACACCAGTTCGTGACTCGGTTCAAGTACAACTTGAAACTCGAGGCCACCCTAGACAGCCTCATACAAGTCAAGCAAGCACCGCTTGAACCTGTGTAGAAATTTATCTAGAGGTGGAGCACCGCTCTCAATGAGCTGCATGAGCCAATCTCCTAGACTTACCTACTCACCATTCTAAAAGGGGCCATCAACGATTTCTTTAAATCTAAGCTGTATTACCTTAATGCGCGTGACCTTAATCAAGAATTTGTACAAATTAAAAACATAGAAGAGGTGGCCCAAAACAACCACGATCCTGCATACCTAGCCTTTAAAAATCAATACACTAAAAAGGATAAAGAGAAGGCTAAGGCAACCGTAGCGGCAATAGCAGGGATGCAACAACAAAACAAGCCACCAGTAACTCCTACTGACTACAACAAACCAACTCCCACAACTGCGCAAGAATCATCATCACAACAGAACCCAATGAACCGTACGCGAAACTTCGAGAGGAAAGAACCCTCTCAATACACGCCTCTGCCAATGAAGCCATCCCAGCTCTTCGATCAACTCTTGAAGGCTAGGCTAATGAAGCATAAACAATTATCCCCTGTGGCCATCCAAAGACACGACCGGTTCTATCAACTCGTACAGAACCCAAGCTTAGCAACGCCGGATGAGCCTCCCGTGCCCAAAGGATTCAGAATGGATCGCTTCTGCGACTACCATCAACGCAATGGGCACGGTATGGATTACTGTTTCACCTTGAAGTAGGACATTCAGCAGATGATCGATGACGGCCAAATCACTTTTGACGGGGCTAACCCCGTCCAACCATAGAATCAAACTATGGGGGTGTATAAAGACCCCCTGAACACTAAAGAGGCACCGTACGTAATTAATACAATCTATTGTGATGATGATTCCGAGACACCCCGCATCAACACCGTCTACCCCGAATATGAACAGGAAACACCTAGTAGGCCATTCGTAGTTTGGATTCCTCTTGCTGTATCCACACCCGCACCTCAACCACCACACGTCCCGCAGCAGCCATACGTAGTCCGGGTGCCCTCGATCGTACCCATGTCCAACGTCATGACGCATCAAAAACCATACGTGGTACGCATCCCTTCGGTGAATTCCATGGATGCACCAACCCCTCATGCTCGGCTTGCCCCTTTCGTAATCCGAGTACCACCCGCCGTTGCAACAATGGAGGTCCAACCTCCACCGAAATCAACCCCGTACGTCATCAGGATACCTGGTCAGCCTCCTGCCCCATCATATCCAACCGTCCACCCGCAACCCCGCCCAGCCCCGTATGTGGTTAGGGTCCTAGGGCAACCCGAGGCTCTAAGGCCAACTCCACCCCCACGCAACACGTGAGAACGCCTGGCAGATAGGCTTACACGTGAGCGTGTGGAGAAGGAACGCCAACGACTAGCTGTGGGGTCACCCAAGCCCACTCCCCTTAACTCCATGTCCATGTCGTCATCCAACGATCGACCTAACATGGACAGCGAAGGTGAATCATCTAAAACACAAGAACTGCATAAAACGACAATTTCGAGCAAGGATGACAAACCAGCAAAATGGGAAATAAAACTGTTGGGTCCAATGGACCCAGTCACTGCTGATAAAAACGTCCTGGACAGTAGAGATTTTGCAATGGTCCTGACACAAGTTACCCAAGCACTAAAATAGAAAAATACTTCACTAAGCTTGTACGACTTGGTTTTGACATCCCAAACACATCGGGAAGCTTTAGTATGTATGTTGACATCAATCCTGGTAAGTGAGGATTTGCCCCCAAATGAACCATCTATTCATGCGATGATGCACTCGCCTCACGGGACTACTCCTAAACCCATAAGCTTTCATGACGACAACATCAAAGTGGACAAGAAAACAAGCGAAATAACAACAGCCCCCATGTTCATAACAATACACGTGAACCAGTTCAAGATACATAGGGTCCACGTAGACGATGGAGCCGCAACCAATGTGGTACCGTACCCCATCGTTGAACATTTGGGGCTTATTGATTCAATTAAACCGACCACAACTAATTGTTTAAAATCGTTCAGTGGGTCACGTGTAATGGTAAAAGGAACAATAACCTTGGATTTCATAGCGGGGGACTAGTTCCCTACATCTGCCGACTTCCTAGTGGTCGATGAGATGCCAGGGTTCAACCTAATATTAGGGAGACCCTGGTTGGCCCAACTCAGAGCTGTCTCCTTCCCCATACACCAAGAAATTCACCTACCTTATGATGGTGGTGAGGTCATCATACATGGGGAGGTAGCTACCCCTCTCATTTCGTCACATATGGACATAGATAAGGGCTCGGAAGTCGAGATCGAAAAGCCTAGCCAAAACGATAAGAATCTGCAACCACCGATAAACAGTAAGCCTTCGAACACGGGACAAAAGCCTCCTAAAACTGAAACGCCTACGTCAGACACTACACGTGCACATCCTCATATAGAAACAAATACAGAAAGTAGGACAGACACTGAGACACCTGAAAACACTGACATAGAAGCCATTCCATCGGACGTCCCTTGGGTTGAATTACCATTCAACGTGATCAGCGAAGGGGACGCCGAATACAAAATCATACCAGTTAATAAATCGCAGGACATAAACATAAAGAGAATAAAAAATAATTAAAATAAGATCAACATTTCTCATCCGAAAAGACGTTAAACTACATGAAGTCCGAAATGACGTTAAACTATAATACGTTCGAAGTGACACTAAACTACGACCAAACCCAAAACACGAAAAAAATAATAAACAACAAAAAGATTAAAATTAAACAACACTCCTTGTCCGGAAAGACGTTAAACTATCATGTCCGCAATGACATAAAACTAGCCACAATCAGAGATGGTCGGTCCACCAAGAAACTTGTCCACTCTACCCAAAATATTGCTCGTTCACAATGGGGCCTGAAATGGCCTTAAACTATGCTTACGGGCCCGAAATGGCTTTAAACTAGTGCGTACTTTGTTTTCCTTTTCACGTGTCATTTATGGTTACTTCAGTACATTACGCTTTAAACAAGGAGGTAAAATTTAAAAACATTTTACATTATCATGTCATGTGTGCGATCAAACTCAAAATAAGCCAAAACATTTTACATTGTTGTGTCATGTTTACAATTAAATTCAAAAATCAACAAAAAATTTTCTTACATACAACATTGTACAATTACAACTTTAAACTGTTTTCATCTGTTTCAGAATTTTCAAGTCACATTTCCTGCATAAATCTGATTCAAAGACAAAACATCAAAATTAAAACACTAGACATCCGAGGCAGGAGGGTTGTCCTCTCTAGATCCACCAGCATCAGGGGCCCCTGCTCCACTAGGGCCAGCCTCTTGGGCATCATCACCACCTTCATCCTGAGGATAAACAACCAACATAAGAATAAGTGAATGTCAAAATGTTAAATGTTATCCAATAAATTAACTTCATAAGAACAAAATGCTTACCATAGGAGATCCCCCCAAGCCAAACTCCAACCAACGAAGGATTTCTTCCTCTGAAACGATGGCCCAGTCTGTCCCATCCAGGCTTAAGTCAATGTCTGCCAAAGTTTTCCCCCTGTCGATAGCTGACTAGGTAGGACGTTTCAGAGGAAATTAGCCAACCGACACTTCCCTAGATGCAGTTGTGATCACCCTTGTAGGTGACTCCATTTCCACAGTTGTATTCTGAGCAAAAGTATCGAAAGCGGAACGCAAGCCCAAACCTTCCACAAACATCTCGAGTTGCTGCTTTTCTATGGACATCTCTTTTATCGACTTCTTGTAGTAATGCTTGTGATTCTTCTCGTCCTAACCCCACTTACGAACCTTGGAAGCAAAAGCTTTCCAATCCTGACATTTAAGGTTCAGGAGATCAATTTGGGCTTTGCGCTCCGCAATTCTCCGAGTCAGCAATGCATGACAATTCAGCAAATTCCAATATCTGGTATACGTGACCTTGGACGTTCGCCAAGAGTGATCACCACTTAGCCTAGCAGCGGCGAACTTGTACTGGGCCTTCAGATCGTCACGCTCCGCCGACAACTCAGAGACTTTTTTTATTTTGCCTGAATTTGTAGCCACAACTGCTCAACGGAACGCCTACAGGTCCATAATGATTTAGCATTGTGCACAAAGCCTTCCACAACTCCATCATAAACAGGCCTTGGTACTTATTCCACTTCTGGGAAAAGTGCGGTTAAACTTTCTATGCTGACGCTCTCAGAGGGATCCCATCTCAATTTAGCTCCTATCCACGTGAAAAATACAAATGTTAGGACAATATAAACAGGATGTGAAGTTCCAAACCTTTAAATAATGTATACCTATGTCAGGGTGGGCCTCCTGGATCCGTTCAACGACTTCTTCCGCACATCCAGCCACAAAATCCATTTTTCTTGGCATTTCAGACCAAGTAAATGGCTCACGGGCACACGATGAACTAACCTCAGCGGTCCTCTCCGGGGGAACCGTCTTCATCGGTACATCCAAACGCACCGTTCTGGTCTCGCTACTTTCATCTGGACAAGATAAAAACACAAAAAACATAACAAAAATAATAATACCATAAAAATGACAACTAACAGGAGAAATCAAAATAGGATAAAAGGAAAAAGACATACCGTGCCCTTCGTCACCCCCTGGGGGAGCGCCTAAATCCAAATCTCCTTGAAGAAACCTGCGGATCATTTGATCGACACTACCTTGGTCATCCAACGGCTCAGTTTCTATGGTTTTCTCCCTTAACTCCTCCGTCCCTCCACCTTGGCTCTTCTCTGTGTGTTCTTCCTCGTTGTTTTTCTTCGTATTGGTTTCCTCCTCCTCCGTGATCGTCTCTAAAGCCTACTTTCTTACTGCTTTAAAAATCAAGCCAAAAAAATATCAATGATATGTAAGCGATTGAGGTAAAATTTATAAACAAAATGAAAATGCTAAAGTAATGAGCAGGTGAGTTCCGCTTACCAAGCATCTTGAAGCGTATCCACTTCACGCGTGGCTGGCTCACACCGGAGACCTCCTTAGCTGGGCGCGCAGACCTCTTTAGCTTCGCCTTAGCTTGACCAACGATTTCCTTGATGACCCGTTCGGCCCTCCTAGCAGTGTAAGGCACCTCATCTGGCTCCAACCCCAAACTATCACGTGTGTGGATTGAACCGCTAGATGATCCCCCTGTGGTAATAGAAGCAGATTCATCGATGCCTTCAGGTGCATCTTGGGATTTGGTCGTGTCATACAGGTGATTGATCCACGGGCGGGATAGTTGACCCCGATCCCGCAGGACAAACTTGTTATCTGCATGAACTACCAGGAACTCGGAAAAACGACGAAGATAACCGGTGAAGAATGCAAAGGTGAAATGGGATTGCGCCTTGACATTCGAGCGCAATCGCACTATCTCCTTGTGCATGCCCGACAATAAAAATCGTGCCCAGTTATACCGCATGCCTATTTCCAAAATAGTTCGCATGACACGAACAGCCTTAACCCCAAGGCATCTCACCTGGGAAAGCATTTTGGGGAATACCCGTGCTCTGAATAGGGAATATAGTTCATTCACTTCTACAACCTTCGCCTTCCCCTGCATTGGGAATCCCTTGGCACCCTTAGCCACGCCTAGCCAATCCTCCAAGTCTCGAATCGTCTGAAGCTCTTTATGAGCTCTGTCTAATACTACATTCAGGCCATCCGCCGGCATGCCAAATAGGTTCGAAAAGAACTCAGGCGATAAATGGAAAACTACCTTCACACCCTTAATCTGAGTGTTGTAGTATGAGGCAGACTCATTAAAGGAGTCTACAATCTCGATCATCTCCCCAATGGAAACATCAGGACTTGGGGTCATAAAAATCTCCATGAGCCCAGCATCATCTAGGCAACGAGTGAGGGACGGAGGAGCGCGATTTCGTAACCACTTCTGGGCCTTTTCCACCCCTCCGAACTTCATCGACAAAGTCGTCTCGGTTCGCCCAGTGGTCACTGGATCCTCACCAGAAGGTACATCAACTGTAAAAGCAAAGTGAAGTGGTCGTATTAGCATAAATCAAAACAATTGAACAAACCCACTAACACATCTAGGAAATGTTATCATTTACCGTTAGTGGCAGATCTAGACGTGCTGCCAAGATCACGAGAGAAAACTGGCCCGTTGTCAGTCCAGTCTTCATGAAGCCACCCACGAGCCTTGCACATCGCAATCGCCCTGGAGAACTGCTTGTGAAAGTGGACCATCAAACCCTTCGTTTGACTTAGTATGGTCCCACGAAGGGTGGGGCCCCGTCATAAATGCTTCCAGAGCGGTGTGAGCAAGGGCTAATCCTTCATCTTCAATGAGTGTCCCATCCAGGTTGGTCTTCGGCCTGTAAGCAAATATGGGTCAAAACAAGAAACGAACATGGAACAATGAAAAGAAATAGTAAACTGAAACATGCCTACCTAGCCACTCGATACACTATGCCGGGAGGGTTCTGGAATAATGTATGCGCACGAGCAACTATGAACAACGTATTGTTGAGATAATCCAACCCTCGCGGAAATAGTGCCCATACGCGCGTTAATGGGCACGTAGACCAGGGCCCACACATAGTGCCATCTTCATTAACAAAGGGCCCCTCATCAATATCCTGTATAAAAACCATGACGCCCTCCGTAGCCCCCGGCAGCATCTCTTCAAGCACGCTCCGTGCAATCACCTCATCAAAGTTTGACTAGATAGCCACCTCAAAATTGTCCAACAGGAAGGACAGAAATCCACATGCGCCTCCCCTAAACCAAACCTCGTTGGTATCCACGGTCAGATCTGGGGGAACCTTACCTTCCTCAACGGGGCCAACCCATGTTAATACCCTGACAAGTTCGACAACGATGAGGAAGCATTTGCTGTCCCTGTAAACAATCACGATACCATGATATATTAGCTCGAAACGCGAAAGTTTACACCATAAATCGACACTTAAACTCTGGAAAAATTTTACTAACTATTCGCGTTCAGCGTATACGCCTCGTAGATCAGCGTATATGCTAGCAAGGCTGTTCACACTTAGTGCAAAAACGCGGTTCACACTCAGCGTATACGCTAAGCATTGAGCGTAGACACTACCTAGCGTAGCATAGACGTCGAAAATCAACTGTCTTACGCTCAGCGTATACGCCTAACGGAACCCTCAGCGTATACGCTGCAGCCCTATTCAAGCGTAAACAGTCTACGCCAACACGGAATAAATAAGTTTACGCCAGAAAGAGGAAAAATAAGTGTACGCTAAAAAAATGACTGTAGGCCAATAGCATATACGCCGAATGAACCCTAAGTGTATATGCCGTCACAGTAAACAATTTACATTGGTAAAACAAGCGAATCACGCTGACAAGACTGCACAAAAAATGTATGACACTGTGGCTTATGTTGGTATTCCAGTACAGGGAAAATGTTTATGCTGACAAAAATTTATGCTATAAAACGACACTCGGCGTATACGCCGGAAGAAACCCCATATGCCTAAGAACCCTCTACGCTCGGCGTATATGCCGGGACTGTACTCTACAAACAAAAACAGGAAACACAGAAATAACAACAGAGACAGGAATTGGAGCCTACCTGTGAGACATCACAGGCCATGACGGGATCTTTGGCCTGGGTAGGCCCCGCAACATCGCCTCAGTTTCCTCTGCGAAGGTCAGGTCGGGACCCTTCCTCCCCTGGCCCTCTACCTCTTTTCCCTTGCCCATCTCGGCTTGTCTACGCTGACTGTTCAAGCTACGCTGAAGAGAACAACTGTCTACGCTGGTGCCTAAAGCCAATACTCCGCGTCTACGCTAGGGTCACTCTTCGGCGTCTACGTTGGGGTTTAAGTGCTAAGCATCTACGCTAGGGTTTGTCTTTGGTGTCTACGCTGGGTGCGATCATCTATGCTTATGCTTTCACAGTTTACGCTGCTGCTTACGCTTTGTCGCTTTCAAAGTAAAGAAAATGGACCCCCCCTCCTGTTTATATAGCGTTCCGCCGATGCTGACGCTGATGCCGCCGTTACGCTTTTTTTGCCTTTTTTTTCCTTTCTTTCGCCTTTTTCCTTATTTTTCGACTAAAAAAAATAATAAAAATAAAAATGTATATAATGAAACTAATGAACATTATTAGAAATAGAGATTGCTATGCCTTGGTTCCTCCATGGACCCCATTTTACATGTTTACTCTGAACGTTCTAGTTTAAACCACCTATGGCCCGGTACGGCCTTAAACTACCATTTCCCCATCCAACTTATGGCCTGAAAAGGCCTTAAACTACCACCTTTTCACATTATTTTCTATTCACTTGTGCATTTCAATTCATGTTTTTTGCAGTGGCTATTTAACATTGTTTTCTCTAGTTGCTTTTGTTTACAGGATCGTACGGATGCACATGCCTACATCCACCCTGACAGTCCTGGAATCATGACTATAAACTGATACCACAGCAAGTCCTGGAATCATGACTATAAACTAATACCACAGTAAGTTTTGGGATCATGACGGTAAACTGATACCACAGCTCGTCCTGGAATCATGACTATAAACTGATACCACAGCAAGTCCTGGAATCATGACTATAAACTGATACCACAGCAAGTCCTGGAATCATGACTATAAACTGATACCACAGTAAGTTCTGGGATCATGACGGTAAACTGATACCACAGCTCGTCCTGGAATCATGACTATAAACTGATACCACAGCAAGTCCTGGAATCATGACTATAAACTGATACCACAGAACAATCCTGGGTTATGACTTAAAACTGCCACCACACTCGTCCTGGGATCATGATGGTAAACTGATACCACAGCTCGTCCTGGGATCATGATGGTAAACTGATATCACAGAACAGTCCTGGGTTACAATTCAAAACTGACATCACAACTATCCTATCATCATGACAATAAACTGATATACCACAGTGTCCACAATGATCATAAACTAGCACTCGCCTAGCATGACAGTACACTACTATCATCACAACCATCGGAGTCCGCTAAGACTATAAACTAGCTTGCCTCCTCATAGTCTGCTAAGACTAAAAATTGGCAATGTAACGTCCACCACGACGCTAAACAGGCAATGTCCAACGGGTTATGACATAAAACTAACCCATGATAGTCCACCTAGACTATAAACTGGCAAGTTTGTCTCTGGTTCATCAATCTGCCGCCGCATCTAAGCTTCATCACTGCATCACCCATCATCAATCCTATCGACGTTGTTACTGCCGACATACAGTCTGCCGCCGTGTAAGTCTAAGCTCGATCATTCATTCATGGTTTTCTTGTCTCCTCGGAGTTATGTTTGTAGGATGACACCCAGAGGTTTTCGCACAGGGATGCATCTTAGCGCAAGCGACAAGATGATACAATGTTCACAGCACACATGGTGAAACTAAATCAAACCATTCACTAGTACATCCCCGTTCACCGACTCATTCCCTATCTGTTCACAAATGCATTTTATCCAATCATACCTTTGATACATCCAGTACACCCAACATCTTTAACATGTTGTCACGTATTGTCACACATGAGTACAAAATCAATGCCGAGTTTATAGTTTCTAAAAAAAAAAAAAACGAGACTCCTGGCACTTCCCATATAAGCCTCAGGTGGGAGGGCAGTTGTCTCAAAACTAAGTACTCATGTCTCAAACGATCAAGAAGCAGATAGTTACATGGCTCTGGCTCTCCGCCAACAGGTCCCCCTAAACTTTAAACACAGGCCCTGTTCCTCCAAAGCATGTAACACAACTCCTCGTAGCTTTGGTCTTGCCAACAAGTGCTCTTGAACACTAACTAGGAGCCTTGTCCTGCCAAAGGACACTCATCGCATGTCTGAACTCTGAGTATGCTAAACAATGGCTATTGACAAGGACCAGCATGCCGCACACCCAAGCACCCCATCTCCCAACATACTTTCTTAGGGAGTCGCCCCTCCCCATAATCTCTCTTCTCCTATCAGCTGCAAATTTCCCTTTCCCACGTACTACTGAACACGGTGCGATGACATCTAGTCAAGTGGCAAAGAACAAAGTCTATATCAAGTTGCTTGTGGTGTTTTGCACTTCTTTGTCGATGCTTCTCGGGTCGATTCCTCCAAGCGTCAACAAAGAGGGGCCAATGAAACACCACAAAATTTTAAGTTTAGTGCTTCCTCAGCAAGAAGCAGGTCCCTGGGATCCACAAATAGCCACGGCTACATCTGGTGTCGCACATTGCAACTTTTGGAATCAAAAGGCCCATTTTTCGCTAAGTGCAGTACCAGTGTATACGCCCAGTGTATACGCTCGATAGTACTAGCGTATATGCCCAACGTATATGCTCAACATCAACAGTGTATACACATCCAATGTATATGCTCGACATTCATAGTGTATATGCCCAGCAAACATCCGACTTGCGCGCCCAATGTACATGCCTCGTCTGTACGCTCGGCACCACAGATGCACATGCCCGACGATGAAGTCTCAATGACAGAATGGAGACAATACCGAAGAGCAAGAATTGAAGCAAGTTGGTAGCCGTCAGCGTATATTCTTGGCGTATACGCCCAGCCTTTGTCGGTGTGCATGCCCAACGTCCATAGCGTCTCCACCCAAGTTCACATGCCCGTCACATCTAGCGTATACGTCCAGCGTGTACACCGGTATGATGTGGCGTATACGCCCCGCGTATACATTCGGCAGATGTAATATGTTGTAAATTTGTAAATTGTATGCACCCGGTCAACGCGCCACGTGTCTCCTAACCCGAGTCTAGCGTAACAACCGGTATAAAAATCCCACTTTTCCACTTTATCCAGACGGTTGGCAAAAATCCCAGAGCATACCCAGGAGCAATTCGCTGCACACCAGAGCTCAAAACCCTCTTACGCTGGAAAAGCTGTACGTCATGCACAGTCTCTATGCCACGCCCACAACGTAATCCAGCCCAGCCGCCCTCCCATCCATCGGGGCTTTTCGTCCGCCTTGTGCTTTGCCACAACTGTGTTAGACCGGTGCACTGTATTCTCATTCTGTAATATCATTGTTCCATTTGCTGCATAAGATTGTTTACAGTTTACAGTTTTACGTCAATTTGGCCCACGCATTCTGTTTACGCTCGTTTACGCTTACGCTCTGTTTGCATCTGTTTTACGCTGTTTACACTTTTTCTTACACCCGTTTACGCCGTTTATGTACAACCCAGCATATAGCACTTTTGCATACGTGTGGGTAAATCCTTGTCTGATCCGTGTGTAGACCACCCAAGGTACTCTGCCTTCGTGCATTCCAGCTTGCCCTTAGGTGAAGGTAGGGTCTTCTGTTCTCGTCCTGTGATCCTACGGTCTTTGTTTCCTTCCAGCCGAAGATTGACAATTTCAGGCGGTACAAGTAGAATTGATGGCCAAACAATTGTAGAACAGGTTCACGAAGGACTGTGCGGAGGGCATATAGCACCCATAGCAATGGCGAAAAAAATTAGATGTTTAGGTTATTACTGGCCACACATGGAGTATGATTGCTTCTCCAGGGTCAAGAAATGCAACATTTTCCAAAGGCACGGTAACCTAATACATGTACCACCTAATGAGTTGCATATTGCACAAATCACATGGCCATTCAAAAAATGGGGATTAGACATCATTGGCCCGATAACACCACCATCTTTGGCAGGACATAGCTTCATCATCACTGCGATCAAATACTTCAAAAAATGGGTAGAAGCTATTCCCCTTAGGAAAACCACGTCCAAACATGTCTGCAACTTCATATTAGAAAACATCGTAACCCACTTTGGTATCCCAATGACCAAAGTCACTGATAATGAGCCACAGTTTAGTAGTATGGATACTAAAAGCTTCTGCGAAAGCCTAGGTATTAAACACTCATTTTCATCACCTTATTACCCACAGAGCAATGGCCAAGCGAAATCTATGAATAAAATGATCATCATGGTGCTCAAGAAAATGCTGAATCAGAGCAAGAGACGATGGCACAAGCAGTTAATCTATGCACTATGGGCATACTGAACAATGCATCGAACGTCCATAGGTAAAACACCATATAGCCTAGTATACGGATCTGAAGCTGTGTTACCTTTGGAGTTACAGGTTCCCTCGCTACGGATCACTCTCTCTAGTCTCCTCGATGAAAGCCAGAACAATGAGCTACGCATCGTTGATCTTGACTTGGTGGCGGAAGAAAGGGTACGAGCACTTGATCAAATCGAATGATACTAGAGGCAGCAATGACGATGTCATCAACATAATCCACATAAGAAGCTGATCAAGGAAGGTGACCTAGTTCTCAAGGTAGTTCATGAACACTCGGATAAATTCTCAGCCAACTGGGAAGGACCTTACTTAATCAATAAAGCCTATGACAATGGGGCATTTAAGCTCGTCGACATGGATAGAAATGAATTGGCCAATCCTACGAATCACATGTACATGAAACCATTCTACGTATAATGATCCCAAGGTATGTCATGGTCCTGGCATCACGACTTAAAACTGATACCATAGAAAAGTCTCGGAGCTATGACTTAAAACTAGCACCGCAGAACATCCTGGCGTCATGACGGTAAACTGACATCACAGATATCTATCCAACATGACACTAAACTACCACACTCATTCACTAGAATTCACTAAGACTAAAAACTAGCTAGCCTCTTCATAGTCTGCCACGACTATAAACTAGCATTGCACAGTTCGTTACGATGATAAACTGGCACTGTCCAAAGGGTTATGACATGAAACTAACCCACAATAGTCCGCTAAGACTATAAACTACCAGCATCATCAATAACCTGGTGTCATTTGAAAGGCATGCTGCTACAATCGGCTGTACATGCTCACCAAGAACCTACCACCTTATTTGTCACATAGATTGGGATGAATCTAATGCTGTTCAAAATTGTGTTTGCCTCGAAACTCCACATGATGGCTCCATTACATCGGCTATGTTTAAAGTGCTAAGCTAACTGAATCATTTGTGTTTTCTTGCTTCCTTGGAGTGGTGTTTGCAGGATGACACATGTGAGATGCTTGTGCATAGATACATTCCATTATGATGACAAAGTATCACATTCTTGCAGACACTCCTAACCGGGTTAATCAATCTATTCATAAGTACATTTCCAACTCCTAACTTGTTCCCCATTCCTCATCATGATCTTTTTACCCTACTTAATTATAGTCCCTTGATACAAAATCCATCCCAAAAATCTTGATGCACTATTGCACACTATGATTCTCGAAGCATTTGCAACACAAAACACAATGCACAACACATGATACAAACACAAAGTGCATGAGCAAGAAAAAAAGAGGAAAAACAAAAGGAAAAAAAAAGGTTAAACAACAAGATACATAGAAAAGGTCTCCATGACCCCATGGACATCATAGACCAAAGATCATTGGCTCTTCTCATATAAGCCCCAGGCGAGAAGACAATTTTCTTAGGAAAACACTCATGCCACTAATGATCATGTTGCACATCATCGCGTGGCTTTGGCTATTTACAACGGGCCCCCCTTCAACATAACACAAGGGTTCTATTTCTCCAAAGAATGCACCTCCAGTGTCTTGGTTCTAAGTCTGCTGAAAACTCGGTTATTGACAAAGACCAATGACATGATTTGCTCACTCAAGAGCACTCCTCTCCCACAATTATGGCAACACTTATAACCTATGATCATCTTTTGATTTCCTCGGTCACAACCGATTCCCTTCTTTTCCTAAACTACACTTTCCTCAACCCAATGTACTTTTGAGCATGGTGCGATAACATCCAGCTAGGGGCCAATGGACAATGCTTGGTACTTGGTTGATCATGGTGTTTTGTACTTCTTTGTTGATACCTCTCGGGTAGACTCCTCCAGACGTCAACAAAGAGGGACCAATGAAACACCATAAAATTTTGGCCTAACACTTTCAAACAAAATTCAAGCCAAGTCATGCTGTTCCCTAGATGAGTATGGCATGACCAAACTTGAGAGTCTCCAAAAAGGCATGAAATGACATTCAACGGAGCAGGAAAGGCCCCCCGGGGCCCACAGGAAACTGCACCAGCTTTCAGCATCCAAAATCAAAGGTTTTAGGCTCAAAATACTTGGTCTTTGCTGGGTACACTTTGGTTACATTTTCTTGCACTGCACAACGTAAGACTCAGGATCACCAACTTTTGGAGCCCCACAATTGAGCCAAAATAGGCCAAAATTGAGCACAAGGACCCCCATGACCTCCACTAATGGTTTCCCTAGGTTCCCAACCCTTAGAATCTTGATTTTGGGCTCAAAAATGCACTGTTTTCACTGGTTATGCTCAACTCACGCCCAGCTCACACTTGGCTTAATTACGCTCAACTCATGCCCAGGTCACGCTGGAGTCACTCCGATAGTGTGAGCCTAGCATGAGCTACCAAAAGTGACCTAGAACATTTCAGACGCACGTCAAAGACATGCTAGGGCAAGATCAACTCATGCTAACAACCTCGATGAAATAAAAAACATCTCGAATAGCCATAGAACCACTCAAATCAAGGTCATGCAGTAGTCGATTTGAGAGACAATCAAAGTTCAAGCGATCCGAAGTCAAATTTTAAATTCATTATTAATGTTCATTGTAAGATTCACAATTTGTGAATTTTCCAAGCTCTTACACTACGTCCATGAGCGTAAGCTAGCTTGCGTTGTAAGATAGGGTGCACCCGATCTAGAACGTAATTGCCCATGTACACCTGTCACATGATCCATTTTCCTTGCATCTCATAGTTGCCAATCTCATTCATTCCTACGCCCAGAACAAATAGATAAATAACCTATTCATTAACATAAATGGGGGTTTGGTTGGCAAAAATTTGGAAGTAGAAAACAAGCAATCTTGAGCCTAGACGCATGTGACTCCCAGCGCTTGTAAACACCTCGCATCGGGGCTTGACATTTGACTTGCAAGGCAACCGCGTTTTGACCGGTGCACATCTCATAGATTAATACAACATTGTTCATTATTTGCCATCCATTATCCTATTCTGATTTATTTTTCTACATTTTCCATTCTATTGCATCTTCTGCGTACATTCTGTTTTACGTTTACGTTCATTACACTCATTACATTTCATTATGCTCATTACATTTCATTACGTTTCATTATGCTCAGTTACTTTTCCTTGAGTTACACCATTTTCTCTGTTTCATGTTTCGTGATGATAACCCTAGCACATGCAACAGCATATGCTCAGGGAAGTCCTTTTTTGACCTGAGCGTAGACCATCCAAGGCACTCTGCCTTCGTTTTTCCAGGTTGCGCTCATGCAAAGGCAAGGTCGTCTGTATCCCTCCGAAGATCTTTTGGTGTTTGTTTCCTTCCAACTTTACGTCGATGATTTTGAATAGTATAGTAGTCATCACCACCTCACTCGAAAGGGTCTGACCTCAAATTTGAAATTGTTTCTCCTTGGGAAATTTGTCTCTTAGGACGAATGGAAGAGGAGAAGGGCAGTAAACAAAAGGAAGGTGGACAAGATCGTTTAAGCGCTCTTATTTAGGTCAAGCAGGCTCTAAAACAAAAGAACACAACGTTGAGCCTGTATGACTTGATAATGACTTCCACCACACACCGTGAGGCTCTATTTCACATGTTAACAGCAATACCAGTTGATGAGAACATGCTAGTAGAAGAGAAAGTAATTCACTCAGTCATGCTTCCTTCTACGCCTGAAGAACCGCAACCACCCAAATTGACATTTTGTGATGAATCCATTAGGGAAGACCCTGAAAAGGGTTAGGTGACTACAACACCTCTATTCATCACAATTTAGGTTGGCCAACATAAGATCTGAAGAGTACACATTGATGACAAGGCTGCAATGAATGTCATCCCATTCCCCATTGTGGATAAACTAGGTTTGGTAGACCAAATCAAACCCATGACAAAATCATGTTTGAAGTCATTCAATAGGGCACGGGTCATGGTGAAAGGCACTGTCCACATTGACTTGGTGGTAGAGACCAGTTTCCCATAAATGCAATGTTTATCATGGTGGAAGAGATGCCCGAGTTTAACCTGATCCTAGGGAGGTCATGGTTAGCCCAGCTTAGGGCCCATCTCTTCATCCATACATTAGGAAATCCATCTACCCTACGTAGGCAAGGAGGTGGTGATCCACGGTGATGAGGTGGCAACCCAGGCAATAAACAACATAGATATGGAGTAGGGTTCAGAGGTCATAACCTCTGAGAACGAGGCACCTATTTTTATCGACACTAATTGTTTGATGAAAGAGTCGATCCAAAATGTTGGCTCAGAAAATGAAACTACATGGGCCGAGTTGCCTTTTTAGGTGGAAGACGACAATGTAGAAGAACACCACAATAAAGCCTCTCGGCCTTACGCATCACCAAATCCATGATGGGTTAGAAAGTAGTTGCGAGAATGATTGTTACTTGTATAGCGTAGCAACTCCACTACTTCCTACTCGATTAACGTTCGTTATACATTTATATCTCATTTCCTTCACATTCATTCATCTATGCCAAGTTCCTAAATTATTTTTTAAAGCCATTCACATATCCTCCATTTACATCACCCCACAGCCCACTAAGGCCTAAAACTAGCAAAACTTTCTTTTTTTTCTTTTCTCCATCGTCCCATGACTTGAAAAGGCTGAAAACTACACACGGCTCGCTATGGCCTAAAATTGGTGAAATTTTTTCATCGTCCCATAGCCCGAAATGGCCTAAAACTACAGGGCCTGCTAAGGCCTAAAATTGGCAAAATTCTTTATCCTACGTCTCCATGATGGCCCGAAATGGCCTAAAACTAGCGATGGCCTGGAATGGCCTTAAACTACTACTGTGGCCCGCCAAGGCCTAAAACTGGCTATTCAAATAAATAAATAAATAAATAAAAATTATTTCTCCCATCACTTGACAATGGCCCAAAATGGCCTAAAACTAAGACAAACAAACATAAAAATAGATAACATAGATACAAAAAAAAAAATCTTGTCATACTTCATCTTCCATTTAAAGTCTTAATCAAATAATGTTTACAATATTCTTTTAAAAATGCAAATAGAATCCCTTGCTCTCATCCTACAAATCTTCCTCTGCATCATCTTCTTCTACACCATCGTTCCTGCCCTCAGAGGGCCTTGTATCTTCATTCGGATTTTGTATTACAAAAATTAAAGTAGTTAGCTAGAGTCACAGTAAAAGCTAGAATAAAATAAATTGTTGCATCACAAAAAGTAACTAACCCGAGACAACCTCACGTCTGTCTTAGGGGGTATGCGATCCAAGCTAGTCCCGAGGCATTTCCAAACCTCCTCTTCAGTAATATCCACCCAGTGCCTATCTCCTAAGTCAACGTTTGTTGCAACTTTCTCGTTTTCAACAGCCATCCATCTCGGTGGCCCTAGAGAATAGGAGGTAGTGGCGATCCCACCTGTGGGGAAACTCACTTCCCGTTTAGGGTATTTACTAACTGTCACTTGTTGCATGAACTTGTTGTAAGCCCCAGAAGCACCAATGACATCCAAAAATACTTCATGAGTATACAACTTAACAAAAGCATCCCAGTACTATTTACGATAGGTGGCATGTTCCAATTTATACATATGTTTATGGTTTTTCTGTGACTGCCCCCACTCATAAACTCTTGTGCTATAATCTTTCCAATCTTGGTTCTTCTAGGCCAACAAGTTCATTTCCATACAATGTTCTATTATTTCACGTGTGGCCTCGTTGTTGTGCTACACGGTCATCCAATATCTCACATAATCAATGACAGTCATGCACCAACTACCATCATTGGTATTCTGGGCCAAAAGGAACTCATTCCTGGAGTAGAGGTCTCCCACTTCAGTGGTTACAGTTGCCTTCTCCTTCTCAAGCTTTTGGACCCATTTCCATAGGTCTTCATTTACACGCCTACACTCCCACAAGGAGCATGCTAAGTACAGCGCACATTCACTAGCGTCGTCGTATATGCAACAAGGTACTTCAGTTACTTTTGGTGGAAATGTAGGCATGGCGTCAACCTTAACTACTTGCTTGGGAACTGACTTAAGGTGAGAGGCTATCAACTACACAAAAAGACATTAGTCATAGTGGTGTAGCGAAGTTTAGCGTAGCTACTTCACTCACCCACTTTTAGATCGATCTGCTTTAGATGATCGATCATTTCATCGACCACTCCCTGCATGAAGGGAAACTTATCAGGGGTATTGACCCATGGTCACAGGTGGATCGAAGAAGGTCTTGCAGTGTTAATAGTGGTGTTTGCTACATGAAAAAATGTGTTAGTTATGATTGAGAGGACTACAATAAAGCTAATGAGCAATGCAAATGACAGTGTAAAGCTCCTACCCAACAAACCCTTAGGGGTCATAGCGGGCACCCGGGGGGGGGGGGGGGGGGGGGGGG
>MNCI01003240.1:982625-1035831 GCA_015680685.1 Gnetum montanum
AGCACCCTCTGTGTTCATTTGCTCCTTCGGCATTGAACTGCATTCAGCGAAGGGATCATCAGTAGAGGCCTCCTTTTGGTGGACAAGGGCCTCTTCTTATTCACTGGGGCCCTTCTTTCTATGGCACCCACCTCTTCATTATCAGTAGGAGTGTCCTCCTTGTCTGCAGGAGCATTCTCCTCATTGGCAAGAGCCCTTTCCTTTGCAGCAGGAGCTCCTTCTTTCTTGACTGGGGTCCTTTCTTCTATGGCTGGGGCCCCCACATCTTTATTGGTCGTCCTTGTCCCAGGTGTCATCACTTGTTCTTCACCCTCTTCTTCTTCTTCTTCCTTTTTTAATAAATCATGATTGCATTAGGCAAAAGTATACTAACTTAAAATAGATGCTACGCTGTGCTACGCTACCTAGCATAGCACAACGTAGCAAGAATTAACCAAACAAATAAGGCAAAAAACACAATGAGGAAGCACTTACCAATGGAATGTTGCAGTCTGTGAAGCTTGAACTATAGTTTCTACCCCCCTTTTTTGTTCATACGAGGAGGCTTCTCAACTGGATGAGACCTTTTCTGCTACAACTTGGTGGCCACCGTCTCTGCCATGGAAGTTGCATGCCACCCGATCCCTAGTCATCATTGAAAATGATTCCCCAATAGCTTCTGGGGGATCTTGGGATTGGGTGGTATGGAAGACTTGGCAAATCCATAGTTTAGAAATCTGGTTACGATTTTTTATCACCCAGACTTCATTCTCATGGACCAACAAGAATTCCATGAAGCACCATAGATAGGCTATAAAGAAGGCATTGTACTAATCGAAATCATCAGTGTAAGGATGGAAGGGAAAAATAAACACCAAAAGGTCGTCGGATAGGCATAGCTGACCCTGCATTCGCTTGAGGGCAAGCTGGAAAAAGGAAAAGAAGGCAGAGTGCCTTGGATGGTCTGCATGCAAATCAACCAAGGACTTCCCTGAGTGTAAGCTATGGTTTACGCTGGGTTTATCGTAATTGATGTGAAAAAAATGTAAACAGTGATGCAAAAAATGCAAATAGATCATATACAGAATAGTATTGTAAAAAAAGAATAAACTGAATTTAAAACAGAGTAAACAATATAATGTCCAACAAAATGAACTATATTGTATTACTTAGAAAGGATGTGCATCGATCAAAGTGTAGCTGCGCATGTGGATGGCAAGTCAAGTGCCAAGCCCCAGGGTGATGTGTTTTAGAAGTGCTTGGATGCTAGGAGTCATGTGTACCCGAGCATCCAAAGTTGCTAGTTAGTGCTTCCTAAGCCGTCAACCTTCAAAATTACCAACCTTGTTTATGTGAATTGATAGGGTATTTATAGGGTTCGGCTGGGCTCGGGTGCAGAACTCATGGATGGAATCAACAGCTGAGAAATGAAAGGAAAATAGATTAGGTGACACATGTTTGATGGAAAACTATGTGTGAATTGGACATGTGTAGGCAAGCTATGTTCTTAACCAAATGCACTATATCTTACAGCGTGTGTTGGCTTATGCAAGCTAGCTTATGCTCATGGAAGCACATAAAATTTGGAGCATAAGAGCCTAGCAAGCTCACAAATGATGAAAATTTACAATGCAAATGAGAATGTACAACAAGAGAAATTGACTTTGGCTTGCTTGAAACTTCTCAATCCCTAAATTGACTGCTGCAGGATGTCGATCTGAGTGGTTTTGTGGCTATTCAAGACATCTTTGTTTCACCAGAGCTTCCAACGTGAGTTGATTTTATCTTGGCCTCTCTCCAGCGTGCTCATGCACACTCACACTATACGCACATTGCATTCATGCTGTATTCATGCTGCCAACGTGACCTCAACATGACCTGAGTGTGACCTAATGAGAATGGCATGTTTCACACCAATTTTTTGATCTTTGAAGCCTTTTTCTTGAGTACAACTATTTTCTAACTGTGGTTGACCCTGGGAGTAATCTTCAAGTCAAAAATTGAGCTTGGACGTGCCTTGTTTTAAACCACTTTTGGTAGCTCACACTGGACTCATGCTGCCAGCGTGAGCTCAGCGTGACCACTGCGTGAGCTACAAAAAATTACAATTTTGAATCTAAAATTTGGAATTCTAGAGGCTGGAACTTGAAGTTGTCAACAATGAACCCTAAGGATGATTTGCACCTTGGAAGTAGGATCATTTCGACTGAGTTTTGAGGCTCTCAGAGTTGGTCATACTATACTCACGCTGCTAGCGTGACCTTAGTGTGAGTGAGAAAATTTGTATCATTTGACCTGAAATTTGAATTCCTGAATGCTGAAACTTGAACTAGACACAATAGTGACCCTTGAGAATGCCTTGCACCTTCAGATTGAACAACGTTTGACTTGATTTTAAAGTCGTTGGAGTTTCTTACACTGAGGGCAAGCTAGCTTGACAAGCTGAGTGTGAGCAAGCTGGGCATGAGTTCCATGCCTTAGTCAAATTTCTTCTTCCCAATAGCAAAAAGGGCTTTGGATTATTTTCACTTCAAATTGTTAGGCCGAAATTAGTGGTGTTTCATTTGCCCCTCTTTGTTGACATCTGGAGGAATCCACCAGAGAGGCATTGACAAAGAAGTACAAAACACCATTACCAACCAAGTATCAAGCATTTTCCATCGACCTCTGGTTGGACGTCATCACACCGTGTTCAAAAGTACATGGGATTGGGGAAGTGTAGTTCAAGATGCAAGGGGATTGGTTGTAACCGGGGGAAGTCAAGAGTTGATCAAGGGTTATAATTGCTATTGGAATTGTGAGATAGGAATGCTCTCACATGAACAAGCCATATTTCTGGTCCTTGTTAGTAGCCAGTGTTTAGCAGACTCGGAACCAGGACATAGGGAGTGCATTCTTTGAGGAAACAGGACTCTTGTAGAGTGTTTATGGGGGCCTGTTGTAAATAGCCAAAGCCATGTGATGATGTGTAACATGATCATTTGAGACACGAGTGTAATGTTTTTCCAAGACAATTGCCTTCTTGCCTGGGGCTTGTATGAGAATAGCCAATAGTCTTTGGTCGATGATGTCAATGGGATCATGAAGACCTTTTCCATGCATTTTTCTCTTTGATCTTTTGTTCTTTTTCTTTTTTTTTTGTTTTTCTTTTCTTTTTATTTTTTTCTTTTTGGTCCTTTTGAAAGAGCTTTCTTTTAGTGTTGTGCTCATGCCCATGCGCTTGCATTTTGTATCATGTACTATGTACTGTGTTTTGCATTACCACTGCTTAAAGAATCACAGTGTGCAATAGTGTATCAAGAGTTTTGGGGTGAGTAGAATGTATCCAAGGATATAATTGAATAGGATAGGGGGCACATGATGGGGAACAGGGAATGTATCAAGAATCAGGAATGTACTTATGAATGGATTGATTAACCCAGTTGCGTGCATCAGGAAGACTGTGATACCTTGTCATCATGATGAAGTGCGTCTATGCACAAATGCCTCAGGCATGTCATCCTACAAACACAACTCCAAAAAGACAAGAAAACAAAAAATGACTCGGCTAACTAAGTACTTTAAACTTCAAAAAAACCAAGGAGATGGAGCCATTGTGTGAAATTTCAAAGCAGATAGAATCATGAACAACATTAGCTTCATCAGGGTCCATGAGAAAAATTATGCAGCAAGTTTTTGTGGAACGGGTACAGCCAATTGCAGCAACATGTCTTTTCAAGCATTGCCTGGTTGTTGATGATGTCTCCAGTTTATAGTCTTAGTGGACTGTTGTGGGTTAGTTTCACATCATAACGCTTTGGACAGTGCTAGTTTAGCATTGTAGCAGATGGTGCAGTGCTAGTTTATATTCATAGTGGACTATGAGGAGGCAAACCAGTTTATAGTCTTAGTGAACTCTACATGCTAGTTTTACATCATGGTGAACAAATGTGGTAGTTTAGTGTCATACCGGATGGAGCTCTGTGGTGTCAGTTTACTATCATGATGCTAGGACAATCCATTGTGCCAGTTTCAAGTCATAGCCCTAGGACCGTTCTATGGTATCAATTCTAGGTCATGATGCCAGGACTGTTACGTACCTCAAGTTCATCAGACATAGTACTGTTTTAGATACAAGTGATTTGTAGGATTAGCGAGATCGTTCCTGTCCATGTTAGCAAGTTTGAATGCTCCGTTATTATACACCTTGGTGACTAAGTAAGTCCCTTCCCAGTTGGCTGAGAATTTATCTAGGTGTTCATAGATGACCTTAAGGACTAGGTATCACTTGATCTGATCAAGCGTTCGCACCCATTCCTCCTCCATCAAGTCAAGGTCAAAAATGCGTAGTTCATTACTTTGGATTTCATTGAGGAGGCCTGAGAGAGCTATCTGCAACGAGGGAACCTATAACTCTAAAGGTAAAACAACTTCAGATCTGTGTACAAGACTATATGGAGTTTTACCTGTAGATGTTCGATGTATCGTTCTGTATGCCAACAATGCGTAGACTAGTTGTTTGTGCCATCATCTTTTGCTCTGATTTAGCATCCTTTTGAGCACCATGATGACATTTTTTTTGTAGCCTCTACTTGACCATTACTCTATGGATAGTAAGGTGACGAGAATGCATGTTTAAAACCTAGGCTTTCATAGAAGATTTTAGTATTTGTACTGTTGAACTGTGGCCCATTGTTAGTAACGATGGTCATCGAAATACCAAAATGGGTCACGATGTTTTCTATTATGAAATTGCAAATGTGTTTTGAAGTGGTCTTCCTAAGGGGAATAGCTTCTACCCATTTTGTGAAGTATTCAGTTGCTGTGATAATGAAGCTATGTCCTACAGAGGATGATGGCGTTATCTGTCCAATTAAGTCTAATCCCCATCTTTGTGATTTATGTTGTGTGCAATTCGTTAGGTGGCACATGTATTAGGTTACCATGCCTTTGATAAATGTCACATGTCTTGACCTTGGAGATGCAATCGTACTCCATGTGTGGCCAGTAGTAGCCCAAGCACCTAATATTTGTTGCCATTACTTTGGGTGCTATGTGCCCCCCACAAAGTCCTTCGTGGACTTGTTCTATAATCATTTGATTGTCGATGCTACTAACGCACATTAGTAGAATGCCTTTGTAGGATTTGCGACACAAGGTGTCTTCTATTAATGCATATTGTCGAGAGTGTTTTCGCATTGCATCCTTTTGAGCATTTGTTAAATGTTGTG
Organism: Gnetum montanum; assembly: GCA_015680685.1. NCBI lineage: Eukaryota > Viridiplantae > Streptophyta > Gnetopsida > Gnetales > Gnetaceae > Gnetum > Gnetum montanum. Next base: position 987,815 of record MNCI01003240.1, read on the forward strand.
GAGGTTCATCTCATAGAAGGTACTCTTTTATGTCATTGTACCATTCTATTGCGTGTTTTGTGCTAATGAATGCTATAGGCATTTCATCGAGAGCGTCAGTTATAGGTTTGACATAATTTGTTACAAAGCTAGGCAACGCATGAAACATTTCAGGTGTCATGTTTAGGGCTAGTGTAGCAAGTGCATTGACAATGGTGTTTTTTGTTCTAGGAACATGTTGTATATCCATTTCTACTAGTTGCCTTAGTAGATGTTTGGTCAAATCATAACACGGTTGCAAATGGAGAGCCTTGCATGTGTAAATTTCTATGAATTGATTAATGACTAACTGTGAATCACCTCGAACTACTAGATGTGTGATTCCCGAAGTTAATGTTGCTTAAAGAACTATAAGAAGACCTTTGTATTCCACCACGTTATTGGTACAAGGAAAGGTTATTCGGTAGGTGAAGGGTTGGATTTCTTTGGATGGATATGTTAAAACGGCCGCAACACTTCCTCCTTGGGAAGTTGAAGCTCCATTGAAATAGAGGATTGCCTCGTAGTTATTAGGTATGGTGTTTATACTATTAACATTCTCTTCTGGGAATTTAGGATTAATTGTCATCTAGTCATGTGTTGGCGAGACGGTCAACTGTGCGACTATTGCTTGACCTTTTGTGGACTAAGCAACATAGTGCAAGTCAAACTCAATGATCATTGCTTTTCACCTAGTTACCCTAATCGACTCATAGATGTTGTTAGTGATGGTGTGGAGTACATTATTCTTGCAAATGATGTAGACTTTGATTAAAAAAGAGATAATGCTATCATTTCTTCAAGGAGAAGATGAGGGAGAGGCATGATTTCTCCACGTCATTGTATAGTTTTTCATAGGCAATTAGAGCATGGCTTAGGTAATAGACAGGGATCTTGATTCCATCTTTACATTTTTTGCAAAGCATCGATGTGATGGAAGAATTGAAATTTGCAAGGTAGATGTAGAAGGGTTTATCACTTCGTGGGGATAAATGGTCGACAGTTGAGCCAACTCTTGCTTTATGTCCTCAGATGCTTCCTAGCACTACTGGGTTCATTGAAAATGCACATTCTTTCATAATAGATGTTGCATGGATCTCAACTTATCTGTCAACCTTTTGATAAAGCATCTAATGAATTGCAGCCTACCTTGTAGACCATGTAGCTCGGTAAGGGTTTTTGGCAGTTGCATGTTACTTATTGCCTTAGCCTTATCTGGGTCTACTTGTATCCCTATTTCAAAGACTATGAAGCCAATAATTTTTCCCATTTTTACACCAAAGAAACACTTCTTTGGATTGAGTCTAAGGTCATATTTATGACAACATTTAAGCACTAGGTCTAGATCTTTTACATGTTGCTCAGTTACTTAGGATTTAACCACGATGTTGTCAACGTAATCATTGAGCAAATTGAGCATGTAATCACTAAATATATATTTCATTGCTCGTTGATATGTATCTCCTACATTTTTAAGACCAAATGGCATCATCGTATAGCAGAATGTGCCCCAAGGTGTCATAAAGGTTGTTCTGAGTTGATGTTCCAGATTGATTCTTATTTGATTGTATCCTGAAAATCCATCCATAAAGGATAATAGTGCATGCCCAGCAGTCATGTCAATAAGTTGATCAATGCTAGGTAGCCGAAAGTCATCCTTTATAGTGGCTGTGTTGAGATCACGGAAGTCAATGCATATGCGTATACTACTGTTCTTCTTAGGGACTACAAAAATTTTTGATACCTAGTTAGAATAGTCAAAAATTCGGATGAAACCAGCTTGGTAGAGCTTTGTGATTTCAACACGGATTGCTAATGCCACCTCAGGTCTAACCTTTCGTGCTTTTTGCTTCACCGGTTTGACTTTTGCATCAAGGATGATGTTGTGTTGGAAGATTCAGGGGTCTAATCCTGGCATGTCAGTATATGACCATGCAAATGTTTTTATATTATCTTTCAGTACTTGAGTGATGTTATTGACAAGTTGTGAGTCTAGTAGGGTGCTTAATTTCAATGTTCTAGTTTCACTATTAGATGTGGTAATGGGGACTTCAACAAGGGGATCTTTAGTGATATTATCAGCCTCTAGATCTAAAGTCTTAACCATATTTTTAGGCCAGTCTGATGTTTCCTGAGTGGAAGCTATTAAATTAGTATAAGCAGATGGGTCTAGATCTAAGGATTCTAGATTGATTGCTCTTTTTACCTCCTTTTATGGTCCACTGAGAGATATTGTTGAAAGGATATTCTTGGTGGCCATGTGCTTGCTCTTGCCAATTTAAACCAGGAGCGAAGTGAGTGACATTTGCTTGACGAAGGAGTTGCTAAATGTAAATGGGCATCAGGTAATTAATCTATGTATTAACGAAATCATAGAACGTAGTGGTAGTTTAATGTCATACCTAGACCACATGGCAGTTTTAGGCCATACCAGGCTAGCAATATTCATGTCATGTTGTATCATGCATAAGTATACGGGCCCTTGCTAATTTCTATGTTTTGTGCAAATGATGAATTTATGGGATTTTAGAGTCTGATGAATTCTCATGTGCACCATTATATATTTTTATATATTTTCTTGTTATTTCATTTTGATTTTAGCTTTTCTTCCTTCCCCCTCTTTTTTTATTTTTTCCATCTTTAATGTTTTGTCCTTATCTCCAGAGAATGAAATAATGAGGAATGCTAGGTAAGAATGAAGCAAAAATGATGTAAATAATAATAATATGAAAGCATAAGTTAAACATGAACATGGTAAAATGAATAAATAAAAATAAAAACTAAAAATAAAATAAAACTAAAAATAAATTAAATTGAGGGTGAACATGGGGGTTAAAAGGGATTTTGAAGTGAAGAGGGGACATCATTTATGCTAGCGTGAGTTAGATTGCAGCATGAGCATCAGTGTGAGAGTGTCAGCGTGAGTTGCAGCATGAGCATCAATGTGAGATGCAGTGTGAGTCACGAACAACCATGAAAGGAAAAGGGAAAACAAGTCAGGGCAAAGGGAAGAGGCAAGTGAATATGGAATTCGTGGAGGAGAGTGAAGAGCTACTCCAGTGTCTTCCTCAAGCCAGAATTCTAGCATGGGATGGAACTCTACGCATGTAGGTTTGTTTCCTTTTGCTTCTAGTATTTTTAAATAGCATTAGCTAGGGCAGCATGGTCTCTCATGGATGCCATTTTCTTCCCTATGTTCAGTGCGATTTTGAGTTGTTTTGGGGATCTAGGATTTGTTTTTGGGATTTGTGGCTTGCCATATTTGGTTGTTGTCTTTTGGGGCATCAGCCTGAGTAATCTAGGGCATGAGCAGCTTAGGGTGTGAATGACCCAGGGCATGAGTGCAGGGTATGTGTAGGGCATGAGTGGAGGGTAGCATGATTGCCAGGGCTTCTTGGGTAGCATGAGTGTGGCACTCCTTGTACTGAGTGTAGGAGTTTTGGGCAGCGTGAGCTACAGGATTTCCTGGGTAGCGTGAGCTATAGGAACAGGCCCCAGCATGCGTTCCTGTGGAAACCCCAATGTCAGTATTAAGGCAGGAAACCTAGCGTGAGTGCTAGATAGGAAACCCAGTGTGAGTGCTAGAAAGGAAACCCAACGTGAGTTGTTAGGGTAGGGTGAGTGTCAAGGCAATCTTAGGGCCTAGGGTAGTGCAAGTTGAGTTTGCTAGAGTAAGGGTTTTAGGTAAGCTCAGGAAGCCTAGCATGAGTTCCTGGGAATAGGCCCAATGTGAGTTATTGGGAAGCTATAGCATGAGTGGGTTGGAGCAGGGAAGCATAGCGTGAATGGTAGGAGAAAACCACAGCGTGAGTTCTTGGGCAGGCCCCAGCGTGACTGCCAGGAATAGGTAGCCTGAGTTCCTGGACAGGCCCCAGTGTGATTGCCAGGAATAGGTAGTGTGAGTTCCTGGGTAGACCCCAACGTGATTGCCAAGAATAGGAAGTGTGACTTCCTAGATAGGCCCCAACGTGACTGCCAAGAATAGGTAGTATGAGTTCCTAGACAGGCCCTAGTGTGACTGCCAAGAATAGGCAATGTGAGTTGCACAGGAGTGCACTTTTCATGAGTGGTGTTTTCCCTTTGTCATTCACAACAGTTGCTGGTAATGTGAGCATGTCCAGCTTGTATTAAAATGTGAACCTACAAATTGTTCTTTAAAATGTTTATTCTCTACTAGTGTTTATTTCTATGCTGTTTATTGCTTTCTGGGATAGATGATTTAAATATGTTTCTACATTTTTCTAAGTTTATGTTGAATTTTTGAATGTTCATGTTTTCATACTTGTGTATTCATTTTACATTGCCTATAATAAACTACTGTGTAAGAGATTTCAATGTACCCTAGTGAGCGTTAAATACACCAAATAAATATTGGTGTCCTTGTCTCATGGGGTGAAGTTGTGTACTTAAATGTTGTTTATGTGTGTTTTTGGTTTATGTAATTTCATACTATTGTTAGCACTTAGACTCTTTACTTACCTAAGGTATTGGCTGTATGTAGGGGGCCAAAATCTTCCCTCCTTATGGTTGAGCTCGTTGGTGTACTTGCTTGGTTTGGCCCCTTTGGACTGGACATACCTCCTTATGACATGTGCATTGGGCCTCATGTGATATGGTTCTGTCCTAGTGTTGGTTCATTTATTTCATTCATCTTGCAAAATTTTAGTGTGATTATATGGTCTCACTTAAGTGAACAGTTGGCTCATGATATCATAGAAACGATGTTGTTTGGGTCTACACAAGGCATGCTTGCCTTCATTACTGATATAGATGAGGGACATTTTACAATTGAGGGAGGCCCCCCCGAGGGTCCTAAGTCTACGTGTCCCTTGACTTGTGTATGGGAATTGCCTATGTGTAGCAATTATAATAGTAGCAACACACTCTTTCTAGCTTTCCGCATTTACACGCTATTCCAAAATCCACCAGGGATGGTGTATAGGGTGGATAGGTATGCTCTTTTGTGTTTTACTTTAATTTTTGATTCTTTTAAAAATTATGTCATCATCTAAGTGTAAATGTTTTTTTCCTATGCAGGCCCCATTTTGATGAGCATGGGATGCACGATGATGATGATGGGCTTGCGTTAGCGTGCATAGCATTAGAGACATTCATGGTGGGCCCCACCCTTCATGCTACAGTACTAGACTAGACAAGAGTATCCATTATTGACTACCATAGGCAATTCTCAAGGGCTTTTGAGCACTGCCAAGTTCGTGGTTGGTTACATGAGGATTGGTCCTCCAATGGGCTAATTTTTTCTCAGATAATTGATCCTCTACCTAATCGGCCTACGCCATTTATTAATGGTAAATGATCACACTCTAGACTCCATTTTCTTTTTTGTTGCATCATCATGTACTATGTTTTTTAACCTTTCACTCTATGTTTTTTTTATAGCAACCATCTTCTCTGATGAAGTTACCATTATAATAGGGTGTACTGAGGCCACCCTTTTTATGAAATATGGGGAGGTAGAGCAGTCACAACAATGGTTGCATATGAAAGCTCTTGAGTTGATCATCAACTATCTTACCAAGGTAGGTCTGATGGACTTGTTCACTGCTTTGACTCCTAATGTTCCAGTGATTGAGATGATCACCATTGTTGATTCTTTCAGTGATGATGCTTCCTATTTTACTATGCGGGTTCGAGGAGTCAAGGTATCTTTCCACTTGACCACTAAGTTCCTTTCTGATCTTTTTGGCCTACCCATGGATGGTGCCAGGGTGGCCATAGATAAAGCAACTAAAGAAGGCCAGGTCATAAAAGAGCTTGAAGAGTGGTTAGTCATGTCTCGTGGTCCTAAAGGTTTTACGCAAGATGATACCTGATCAATGGAGATTAACTTCCTGTATCCTCTCTTCTAGGCATGGGCATTTCCTAAATCTCTTTCTCAAGGAAGAAACCTTAGGATTGAGTCTGCATGTGTCATACATGCAGTCTTAGAGATAGGCATGCGTTATAACTGGGCACAATTTCTTGGATCTATTTTTCATGGAGAGATTGTTAGGTTATGTTCAAACATCAACGCCAAATCCCATTTCATATTTTCTTTCTTTGCAGGGTACCTATGTAGGTTTGCTAAGTTCCTACTAGTTTTTGGTGATAATCGTTATATTTTGAGGGATCGTTCACAACTATCCCCCCCTTGGATTTGCCATTTTTTTAGCACCACTAGATCTCAGGATCCACCAAAAGGCATTGAAGAATCAGTGTCCGTCACTATTGGGGGTGCAGCTAGTTGTTCCCATCATTCCCGTGATAGCTTGGGATTGGAACTACCTATACTGCACATGTCTATTAAAGGGGATGAATGTATGATTCATGAGACCATTGGGAGGTCTAAGGACAAGGTGAAGAGAAATGAATGCCCAAGGGAGCTTTCTCCAGAGGTGAGACCACCAAGAGCGAAGAGGATCCACTTTGTACTACCAGTGGAGGGTAAGCATTTTTATTTTATTGTTATATATATATATATTATTGTGTTTTAGTTTATATGTTATTAAATGTACATATATACTATGTTATACTAACACTAGGATTCTGGTATTATCAGAGGAAAGTCCTGAGAGGGAGAGAGAAGCTTTGGCCTTGATGGTTGATCTTGAAGTGGTTGTCACAGGGCCAGAGGAAGAAGCAAAAAAGGGAAGAATCGATCGAAAAACTTCTTATCTCACAAGAGGAAGATGTAACAAGCATCATGGGGATGAAGCTTGCGGAGGCTTTGGATGCACTTAAGCATTCAAGCGACGAGAGAGGAGTCTTCGATGGTTTCTTCAATGGATCTTTGCAACTTGGTGATCCGACCAAGCTAACCAGCAAAGGGCTTTTTGGTATGTTCCTTTTAGCTCAATCCACATTTTGTACCCTTTAACTTTTATGTGTTTTTTTTATTATCTTGATTATCCCTAGCATTAGAGGTAGATGGTGAGATTTCTAAGGCACATACATCCCGGGTGGAGGTGTCATGGTCATAGGCCCCAATTGAGGTGACCTCCAATGCTTGTCCCACCTCCACTGACTAGCTAAGGCCATGGCCTGAGATACCTAGTAAAATGGACTTTGTCACAGGAATCATTAATGATGTGGTTGCTCACCTACAAAAAGCTCATCCAGAACTAGGTATGTGTACGTTACGTATTATGCTAAGTGTCTAGGTCTATTGTGTTTCTCTGTGTTCATTTTTTTTATTATAGCTGATTTATGTGTACGGTACTTATACTTGCAGGTGTCAAGCTTTAATGGGATCCTTTTGAGGCTTCTCATATTGATGCCCTCCCTAAATTTCCAGGGAATATTGAGCAAGTCCCTAGAAAGGTTTACGATGCAGTTTCCAGTTGCGTCGTACAAAATGCTAAGTCACTCTGGACTTGTAGGCATTCAATTGAGTATCTATGGGATGAGGTGCACTCATTGAAGGAAGAACTAGCAAAGGAGAGAGAGGAGAAGAGGGATCTCCAATCCCGTTATGATTTTGCTACTGCTAGGCTATCTGGTGATAGTACTTGGCACACATCTGAGATTACCTATGCACGTTATTGGATAGTTTTGAATAGCAAAGTGCAGGCTACAAGAGATTTAGCCAAGCAAAGGGCACAGATGGATTTGTTAAATAGAAAATGACACGATTGGAAATCCTTTGCTACTAAAGTACATAAGTGGGGCCAAGATCAAAAGGATCACAAGCATTAGTACAAGAAATGATTAAAGGAGGAGTCAGTTAAACATCGTCGGATGGAAATGCTCATTGATGGGCTAGGCTTGCATCTTGCTTATGATAGGTTTGCCGAGTGCACCGAGGTGGAGGGATCTCCTAAGAGAACTATTACCACTGCTTCTAGGAAGGCTTCGATAGGCATGTACTCTCTTGAGCACCCTACCTAGACCTTGGTGGACAAGGGTAAAACCTTGGCTAGTATTGATCTTGGCCTAGAGGAGCATTGGGCAAATGTGCCCAAGGAGGAGATTCTACAGCATTTGGAGGTCAGCTTAAGGCCCTCCTCACTTGTGAATTTTTTATTATGACATTTATGTTTGCATGGTTTTATTTTTTTAATTGTTAGTGTTACTATTTTTCTTGGTTTTGTATTCATAATTTTCTTTATTACTCTTGTTTTTTTGTTTTTTTCTCTATTATAGGGACATGTTAATGATGGAGCTAGCCCTAGTGGAGTGAGAGCAGATGATGAAGAGGATTTTGGGGACTAGCCCCCTCCATGAGCTTACTGTTAATCAGGATTTAGCTATCAAATGTTTTGGATTTTTGGATGTTTGATGGAAATATATGATGGAAAAATGTAATAATATGGATCTAATCATGGCATAATGTGGTGGAATCATATTGACGTTCAATACTTTTTTCTCTTTTTTATTATTTTATTGTTGTTTTCGTCACTTTCTTAAGTATTATCGTGAACATATGCATATAGCTGAATGTAGAATGAGAGAACAAAATGTAAATAAAATATTTGTAAAAAAAAAAGGAAAGTAATGAGAAGGCATGAATCAAAATTGTAACCTGTAACATGTAAATGAAAACTTAACGTAACGTAACGTGAGTTTGTGAATTTATAACATGCTGAGCTCTAGTTTAAAGCCATTTCAGGCAGTCTACATTAGTTTAAAGTCATGATGGACTATCACATCTATGTTAAAGAAAGAAAGATCACCAGTTTTAGGCCATAGTCGGCCAAAAGAAACAAAATTTTTAGGAAGCTTTAAAAGGAACTGACCATTTCTGACCATGGCTAGTTTAATGTCCTTGTGGATGTTTGCTGCTAGTTTAACATCGTACCAGATGGTTGGTAGTTTAATGTCATTCCAGATGCTTAGTAATTTTCCCTAGTTATTGAGTTGCTTTTTAATCCTTTGTAATTTGACGTGAGGGGTGGGACATGTAGGTATGATCTTATACTCACCTTCCCCTTCACTGGAGATATCGAAAGGTACTCTGACCAAGAGATGTCAGTGGGAATGGCTCCTATATTTGTGTTGCCTAGTGTTTCCTCAGTTCTAGTAGGATCATGAGTTAATGGTTGGTTCATGTTTTGAAGTGCACTCATGGTGTCTTATTTAGGCTCAAAGAACTCAACCTTTGACCCTTGATCTATTCCTGGTTGTGAGGAAGTGAGTGATGTTGTTGTATCCCCATGTATGATGATTTCACCACACTCGTAAGGTAGGTGGATTTCTTGATGGATTGGTGAGGATACGGCTCCAAGTTGAGCTAACCAAGGTCGTCCTAGAATTAGATTAAACCTTGGCATTTCATCAACGACTACGAATTCAGCCGATGTGGGGAATTAGTCCCCTGCTATGAAATCCAAGGTAACCATGCCTTTTACCATGACACGGGAACCACTGAAGGATTTTAAGAAAGAATTTATTGTGGGCTGTATTTGCTCTGTAAGCACTAGTTTTTTGATGATAGAAAAAGGTATTACATTTGTTGCTGCACCTTCATCGACATGCACCCTACGTATCTTAAAGTGGTTGACTTGTATTGTTATGAACATAGGGGCTGTAGTGACTTCTCTCATTTTCTCATCTTGCTTAATGTCATTAGCATGAAACTCTAGGGATGTGGTCCTTGATTCTTGAGGTTGTGGGGAAAGTACTACATAAATGGATGGCTCATCTATGGGAAGGTCCTCACAAATAGGAATCAAAGTCAACATTTGCACTAGAGCTTCCTGATGTATCGGTGAAGTCATTACTAGATTGTACAGACTTAAGGAAGTATTCTTTTGTTTCAAGGCCTGTGTGACTTGGGTCAATGTGCTCTCTAGGTTCTTACCATTTGGGACACTCTTTTCTATGGAGACTTGGTCCATTTAACCTAGCATTCGTATCTCTCATGGAGGGATTCTTGCGTTGGTAACTAGGGATGTTGGGTTTGGGATCCTGTGAGTGCCGGTATTCTTGTCTTGATTACTTGTGCTAGGCTCATGGGTGGACGGAACCATAGGAACAACATTTAGTGGTATGGACTGTGGTGGTCCTAATTTGTGCTTATGATGTTCTCTTTCTAGGCACTCTCTTGTTAGCCTATTAGCAAGGATTTCTCGTAGGGTCGCAGGGGAACGAAAGTGGGTTCCATGTCAAGGTGTTTTGGCACCCAGATCACAAAGGTAGTGGGTCAATTTTCTGATGATGTGGTTGTTGTTGCAATAGAAGGAGGTATGTGGACAACGAATGGCCTTTGTGATACATGGGATGTGCGTATGATGAAAGGGGTTTGGGGAGATGTTGGGGTAGGTGTATTTTCTGACGGCTTGCAAATCACAAAAGGTTTTCGTAGGATGTCTTGTCCATTATCCACATGGATAGTTTTAATCACATATGGTGTGTCATTGGTATTGAGAGGATCCTTGTAGACTCCCATGGGTTGGTTTTGGGGCCTTACTAGGTTTGCTTCATCAAATACTATTTTACCTTTATCAATCATGCACTGTATATCCTATTTTAAGGTGAAGCAGTAGTCAATTTTGTGCCCACACCATTGGTGCTATTCACAAAACCTATCCAACCTAAAGCCTCTTGGAATGGATGGCTCATTAGATATTGCTAAAGCTAGGTTCTTAGCTAACTCGTAGAATTAATCATGTTTTTGGGATTCCGTAGGGAACATTTCTTTATGTTTGATTAACCCGACTCTTAGAAGTTGATCTAGCAATTGTGAAGGCTTCATAGGCAAGGGTGTATATTGGGTTGGATCCTTTCGTTCAAATGTATGAGTGTGAGGCATGTCTGTGTTTTTATTTGAGGAAGATTCAGGTGTAGGCATAAGTGTGGTTACTTCACGATCGATTGGAGCAACTGGTTGTTTCTCTTTCTATCCTGGATTGTTAGGTTGGGTTATCTCTACCATTGCCACCACCATTGTTTTGGATTTATCCTTATCTTTCCTCGTATGTTGGCTCCTAAAGGTCAAGTAAGCTAGGTCATTACTTGTTTGCGCCGCCTCTTCTATGTTCTTAATTTTCACAAATGCTTGGCTCAAAGTACGGGCACTCAAATAATAAAGTTTCGATTTAATAAAGTCATTCACGGTTGCCTTAAGGATGGTAAGAAAATATGTTTTGGGGATGGGCTCGTGAAGTTCATTTAGGGCTACACTCCACCTTTGGATAAATTTCTGTACTAGCTTTAATGGCACCTGTTTAATCTGAATCAAGCTATCCAGTGTGGCTTTAGGATTTAGATTATATTTAAAATAGGTAACAAACTGGTGTAACAAATCCTCCAGAGAGGATATGAAGTTACGGGGTAGAGCTCGGTACTAGTCTAAGTCTTTTCTTGTTAAGGACATAGCAAATACATGCAGAATTACATGAGGCTAGGCCTAAAGTAATAGACATTCTAGTCGAAATGTTACTAGATGGGCGTTTGGATCTCCCTCTCCATTGTACTTGGTTAACTAGGGTAATGAGACTCCATTTGGCAAGTTTAACGATGGAACTGAGGGGTTGATTGGATCATCTTGATAGAAGTCTAGTACCTTGACTTCCTCAGTATTTATAATTTTAAGGTTCTTTACCTCCTCTGTTAATGAGTGCATCATTTTCTTTGTGTCTACCCACTCTTGGGCGGTAGGCAAGCCAACGGGTTGAGTGGATCATGATTGATAGTAATTTGATTGTTCTATTGTTTGTGGAAAGGGGGATTGTTGGATTGTTAATTTTTGTGGTGGAGCAACATTCAGAGATGAGATTGCAGGGTGTGATATGCTATAGTGAGTAGACTGGTGTCACTGAATAGCTGGTGGAACCCACTGCCCAGCCATAGGTTGTGAGCTGACACCTTGAACATGATGGGCTGAAATAATTAATGATGCTCACAGGATTTTCACTTGTGGTATGTAATGTATGGACATGGTTGCTGGTATAACTAATGGCATCCCAATTACTTGAGGTCATAAGGTCGATCCTGCATTAGTTTGGGGAGGGGGTTGTTGGGACTATACTTGTGGAGGTATGATGGAAGTGGACGTATCAGATTGAATGTTGGGCCTGGAGAAGATGGGAATGGAAGTGGGTACTTCCTGTAGAGAAGCCAGTGCTCAAGTGTTCACAGATAAAGGTGGAAGTATGGTCTCTTCTAGGAAGGGTTGGAATGATGGGTTTGTATGGGCATGAGGACTAACGGTATGGTATGAATCTCCATGCTCAAATGGGCTACAAAGTTGTCTTCGTCATCTCCACTCTGAGGCTCTATTGGAGGTGGATGTAAGGCTTGAATTCTTGCCATGAGAAGCTAGGATATGAGAAGATGATGGTGTTCAGAAAGAGGGATTATATCAAATGTTGAGGGAATGAACTCATAACCTCCTTTGTAAATAAGCTCATAGTTTCGTATTGCTTCTCTTTTTACATGGTCGATGGGCAGGTTGGCTTGAATATTTACACAGATAGAGTTATATTTTTTTGGTATGAGGGTTGCATACGTAGGGTCTTTGCCTTGTAGCCTAAGTGACTGGTGAATTGGGCCTTGAAGGTTTATTTGTTCAATAACAGTTATGGGTTCCGTAGCAGCAGTCACAGGCTTCAAAGTTTCATCCCCAAAGTTAGAGATTGGCAGTGTCACTGTGTTGATCTGGGAAGATTTCATAGTGAGCATGAATAAACTAGGTTGGACGAGCTGAGCGTGCAGAAGCTAGGTGGTTAAGCTGGCATGAGCAAGCTGACGACATTAGTAAGCTGACAGTGTGAGTAAGCTGACAGTGTGAGTAAGTTGACAATGTGAGTAACTAGGCTTAGCATTAGTAAGTCAAGCTAAGCGTGTGTAAGCTAGCTTAACAAGATGGGCTTCAGTTTCAATGCTTGATCTGTGCAGTGCTTGAACAGGTAGCGTGATCAACATTTTGATAGGATAGTAAGCAAGTTCGGCCCTCCTTCTAATGCTAATTTACTGTACTAACCAAAATCGTTAGTGTAAGGCTGGAAGGGAAAAAAATACCAAAAGATCATTGGATAGGCACAACTGACCCTGCCTTCACCTGAGGGCAAGCTAGGAAATGGAAACAAAGGCAGAGTGCCTTGGATGGTTTGCATGCAAATCAACCAAGGACTTCCCTAAGCGTAAGCTATGGCTTGTGTTGGGGTTATCGTAACTGATGTGCAAAAAATGTAAACAGTGATGCAAAAAATGCAAATAGATTGTATACAAAATAGTATTATAAACAAAGCGTAAACTAAATTTAAAATAGAGTAAACAATCTAATGCANGTCAGCTTGCTCATGCCAGCTTAACCACCTAGCTTCTGCACGCTCAGCTCGTCCAACCTAGTTTATTCATGCTCACTATGAAATCTTCCCAGATCAACACAGTGACACTGCCAATCTCTAACTTTGGGGATGAAACTTTGAACNCATTTATAGGGTTCAGCTGGGCTTAGGTGTGGAACTCATGGATGGAATCAATGGCTGAGAAATGAGAGGAAAATAGATTAGGTGACACATGTTTGATGGACAGCTGTGTGTGAATTAGATGTTTGTAGGCAAGCTACGTTCTTGTCCAGATGCACTATATCTTACAGCGTGTGTTTGCTTATGCAAGCTAGCTTATGCTCATGGAAGCACATACAATTTGGAGTGTAAGAGCCTAGAAAGCTCACAAATGATGAAAATTTACAATGAAAATGACAATATACAATAGGAGAAATTGACTTCAGCTCACTTGAAACTTCTCGATCCTTGAATTGACTATTGTAGGATGTCAATTTGAGTGGTTTTGTGGTTGTTCGAGGCATCTTTGTTTCACCAGATCTTCTAGTGTGATTTGATTTTGTCTTGGTTTATCTCCAGTGTGTTCACACTACACTCACGTTGTACTCATGCTGCACTCATGCTATACTCATGCTGCTAGCATGACTTGAGTGTGACCTGACGAAAATGACATGTTTCACACCAATTTTTTAATATTTGAAGCCTTTTTCTTGAGTGCAACTATTGTCTAACTATGGTTAACCCTGGGAGTGATCTCCAAGTTAAAAATTGAGTTTGGACATGCCCTGTTTTAAAGCACTTTTGATAGCTCACGTTGGACTCACGCTGCCAGTGTGAGCTTAGCGTGAGCTACAAAAACTTGCAATTTTGAATCTAAAATNAATTTAAAATATTGAATTATGGAGACTAAAACTTGAAGTTGTCAACAATGAACCCTAAGGATGATTTTCACCTTAGAATTTGGATTATTTTGACTCAATTTTAAGGCTCTCAGAGTTGGTCATGCTGTACTCACGCTGCCAGCTTGACCTTAGCGTGACTACAACGTGAGTGAGAACATTTGTACCATTTGACCTAAAATTTGAATTCCTGAATGTTGAAACTTCAACTAGACACAACAGTGACCCTTGCGACTGCCTTGCATCTTCAGATTGAACCACCTTTGACTTGATTCTGAAGTTGTTGGAGTTGCTCACATTGAGGGTAAGCTAGCTTGACAAGCTAAGCATGAGCAAGCTGGGCGTGAGTTCCATGCCTTAGTTAAATTTTTGCATCCCAAAAGCTAAAATGGCTCTAGGTTGTTCTCATTTCAAAGTGTTAGGTTGAAATTAGTGGTTTTTTAGGCATGATGCACATTGAAATGGGATTTAGGCTTCTTACGAAACTTGACCATTTTAGCCTGTAGACTTTTGCACAGATGCTTGGCCTAATTGTAACGGGTCCCCTCTTCCATGACCTCTCTCACTTGCTAAGCCTGCTTGATCCCAATGATTTTTCCTTAGGAGAGTAGCTTGGGGAAAGCACGGGCATGGAAGATGGGGTAAACCATTTTGGCCACTCTTACCTTGGCCTCTTCAATATGGATCCCCTTGCAGCCCTTCTCCACCCCTAGCCACTCCTCAATGTCTTCTTGATGGTTTGCCTCATTTTTGGTCTTTTCTCACATGGGGAGACCATCAGAAGGGACATAGAAGAGATCCATGAATAGTTGGTCATTAATCTCAAGGACCATTAGCACATCGTGGACATGTGTGCGGAAGCGGTATGCTCTTTCTGAAAAGGAGTCAGCTAGGGTAAGCATCTCGGCAGCTGGGACACTTGGGTTGACAACCATGAACAACTCCATGAGCCTAGCATCCCAAAGGTTATTGATGAGCAATTCTATGGTCCCGTTGCAGAGCTAGGTTGGGTCTCATCCACCTCCCCATACTTGAAATAAATGTTGGCCTTGTTATGCCTAGAGGTGATCACGGTTACCTCCTGGGACTTCTTTGCCGGTGTAGCAGTTTACAAAAAGAAAAAGAAAAAAGTTAAACAAAACAAAAAATAGAAGAAAAATAGAAACAACACTAGAACATGCAAAACATAAACTCATGCTCTTACATACAAGGTTTAAACGACGACGGGAATGGTGGGAGATCCACCAACACATCTTCAACAATAATCGGCCTAAGGGATGCCCAATCCCCATCCAACCAATTGGCTTCCTTACACATATTGTAAAACTAGAAGTGCTGGGTTGGATAGGTTTGTACTCACCCCCACATTGGCCTATCACAGTGGTGCACACATTCCCAATGGAGGAAAATTCTTGCAAAGCCATCTATGCCAAAGCCAAGGCATCAGTACCACCGTGAAGCCCACTCTTGTCAATATAAAACCTAGTAACAAAAAAAATACATACGCTGTTAACATTGTTGCCTAGTGTAGCATGCATTGCAGAATGTGATGGAATATGTTTACAGAACTCACCCACTATTAAAATAAATGGTTCCTAGTGGGTTTTGAAGACAAGTGCCCATGTGGTAGGCAACAAACAATGTATTGTATAAGTGGTAACACTTATACTCTAGCATCTCCTAGATCTAACTCAAGTGTCTTAGGCTTTTTGGGCACTTGTTGGATCCTCCTGCCTGCTCGCCCCTGATTACCCCATCGATCAAAATTTCAGAATACCTCAGTTTGCCCTAGACAATAGGGTTTCTGTAATTGTGGCTACTACCTCCACCGATAAGTGTGACCAAACAATCACACTGAAGTGCTGGAGGAGGAATTGTAGGAAGTCCTGCGTGCCTTCCCAGAACTAGATAGCTTGTCGCTCCACACGTGCAGAGGGCAGAGCAACATTGGCCATCGATTCACTTAGGTAGCACAAAACCCCTAAAATCTCCAAGATAATCAGAATGGGTTTTAACATTACCCTGCACAACAAAATGGCAAATGTTAGCATTATGTTTGAGTGGAGGTCGCATGTAGCATAGCACGATTAGCCATTTGCAAATAGCGTAGCATAACCCTTTCTTTGCATGTAGCGTAGCATAAGCCCTTGGTAGCAAATAGCATAGCATAACACTTCCTTTGCATGTAGTGTAGTACAACAACATAATAGATTTACAACTATGGTAGATTCACCAACAGAACCACAAGATTAATAGCATAGCAACACAATATTACCGATGCATTGATCTAAAGATTTTACAACACATCGACCTAGCGTAACAAAAAAATTAAATACAAATTTCAAATCAAAAATAATTTAATAGACTACTACCATTTTGACAAATCTCTTGCCATACAAAATTATTCATGCTATGCTGCAATAAACACGTGTCACATTGTCAGATCTCATGCATGACCAAACCCTCCTGAGGATTGTACACTATGCTATTCACATGCTAGATTGCCAGGACCACCTAAACCTCTGTGGTGAGGTAGTCACAACAATGGTGGTCTGAGCAATACTACATGTAGCCTTAGCGTAGCATCCATACACCCATCATAGACGAATAAGTAATAGTGGCGGTGTAATAGCCAAAATGGTAACCAAAATGGTAATAGAAGACGCAAATTTCAGTATGAAATAAAAAAGAAAAGAAAAGAAAATAATAGAAATATGGAATGCAAAGGTAGCGTAGCAAATTATCAAGCCAATGAAGTCTCCTCTTGTACTGCAATGCACGCCTATGACAAACATCCCAGGGTGTCTTTCAGCTCGTCCACCTTGGTGAGCGCTAGGTGTTTGCATTCTCTTTTTGGTGCCATTGTATGGATTGTAGATTCTTTCTTAGTCGCTACGCTAAATCGCCTTGCTCTTTGTCACTACAACCACTCTACGCTCTAGATGTGGGCTCTGCGCTTATAATTAAAATGATGAGTTTAGCAAGGGTAAACCCCTATTTATAGCCAATGCGGTAAAAGGGAACTTTTCAGTTTTGTACCCCGATTAATGTGGGACACTTGGTATAGCATAGCACTCCTGCCATAGCGTAGCATCACTGTTTGCATCGTAGCAGGTGGGCCCAACCAAAACTCTTGTCCCACCTAAAACTAACAACTTACCTTTTTCGAGAATAACCATTTGTAGTCTGCAAAGATCTTAAACTAATAGTTTTGACCTTTGCAACAATAACTCATTGACGGTCGCAAAGATCTTAAATTACCAGTTTTGACTCATAGTTTTGACCAAGTTAGTAGTCCGCAAAGACCTTAAACTAATAGTTTTGACCTTTGCAAGAATAACGCGTTAACGGTCCGCAAGGATCTTAAACTAGTAGTTTTGATTCATACTTTCAACCAAGTTAGCGGTCCACAAAGACCTTAAACTAACAATTTTAAACTGCAACTCTGCATCCAGGCAGTCCGCTATGACCTTAAACTGGAAGCTTGCGAATTTTGCATCACAGTTGATGATAACTTTAACCATTTCATATTTGATAGTTTCTTTGCAAATTTTTATTATGCGTTGTTGCTACAAATAGGTATCACTTGACTTGGCTTTTATCTTATTGTTGCAAGTTGAGCAAGAATGGCCATGCATCATGATCTATCTTCACTTTTAGCCTTGGTAGGCCCACATGGCAAGCTTACAAGACAATTAAACCTAGAGTTAATAGACTGGGAATCACCCACTGATAGCACTGTTGCATCCTTAGAAACATCCCTAGACTAGCCTGAACAACTGGTCCAAGCCTTAGATTTAGAGGCCAAGGATGTAACTGAGGATCCTCTCATTGAAACTCCTGTGACTACATCCAGGGGGGAAATAAAAACTTTAAAACTTAGCTCCCTCTTAGATTCAGAAACGCACAAAGATGTATCCAAGATCCTCCAAGACAACATCGAGGTATTCTCGTGGTCCTATAACAACATGCTGAGCTTATATCTGAGGCTTATACAACATAACATTATTTTAGATCCGCGTGTGAAGGCAGTTAAGCAAAAGGCTTGCAAGATTAAACCAGAGATCACACTGGTCGTATGCGATGAAATCACTAAGTTGTATTAGGCCAGTTTCATCCGGGTAGTTGATTACTTAGAATGGGTGTCGAACATCATTATAGTTTCTAAGAAAATGGTAGGAATACGAATCTGTATAGACTTTTAGGATCTGAACAAAGCAACGATCAAAGATGACTTCCCACTACCGAGTATTGATCAACTCATTGACACTACGATTGGTCACACTCTACTATCTTTCATGGATGGTTTCTCTGGCTATAATAAAATTCGTATCAACCTAGAGCATCAGTTAACAACCACTTTCATGACCCCATGGGGTGCCTTCTGCTACACTATGATGCCCTTTGGACTCAAAAATGCCAGAGCAACCTACCAAAGAGCCATGACATACATATTTAGTGACTACATCCTAGAAACACTAAACAACTATGTGGATGATATAGCAGTCAAATTTAAAGAGGTTGCTGACCATCCCAACAATCTAGGTGTAGTCCTCAAACATTGCCAGATGCATGACTTACGCCTCAACCCAAAAAGGTATGTCTTCGAGGTAAGAACTGGACACATGTTAGGGTTTGTAGTATCAGAGGATGGAATATGAGTGGACCCTAACAAAGAAAAAGGCCATTGTTAATCTAGCACCCCCTACCAACATTAAAAAATTACATGGGTTGCAAGGTAGGGTACAATTCATTAGAAGGTTTATAGCAAAGTTGGCTGACAAGTTACATCCCATGCAACACTTACTAAAGAAAGGGGTTAACTTCAAATGGACAACGCAATGCCAACAAGCCTTCTATGACCTAAAGAAAGAGCTTTTACACCTCCCAACTGTTTACCCACCGTAGAGGGATAAGCTTTTCTACATCTACCTTGCCACCTCAGACATGTCTATCACGACACTGTTATGTCAGAGAAGAGATGATGGCTCTGAGATCCCAATTTATTACCTAAGTCATGCATTGATAGCATACGAGATGAAGTACAATGAGGTGGAAAGAAATTGCCTCACCCTAGTGTTTGCATTAAAAAAGTGGAGGCATTATCTGTTTTGTAGCAAAGTCAACATTATATGCAAAAGTAATGTACTCTAGGCTATCATGAACAATCTATACGAAAGTAGCAGGATAGCCTGGTGGAAGGTCATAACCATGGAATTTGATTTACATTATGTGACCCAACTATCAATGAAAGGTCAAGCCATAGCTACGCAACTCACGACCTCACTTGTCGATGATCGGGCAACCATTGAATGCAAATTCCTTGACAAGCATGTTACCACTATCAACTCTATCCCATTACATCTCAAGGCTACTTTACATTTCTATGACACCTTGACTAAAAGAGGTGGTAGTTCAGCTACCATCATTACGTTTCCCTCTAGGGACATTCAACTGTTTGCTTATTGGTTCACGTTCCTTTGTATGAACAACGTGGTAGAGTAAAAAGGACTCCTCAGGGGCCTCTTAGTATCTTGAGCGTTAAAAATTCAACATCTAGCAATTCACGATAGTTCACAACTCATTGTCAATCAAATCACTAAGGTCTATGCTTGCAAAGCTACTCATCTACAACCCTATTACGACCTAGCTAAAATTTTGCTTAAACAGTTTGCCACAACAGATGTTAAACACGTGCTGGCAATGAGAACATCGTAGCAGATGCCTTGGCCACCCTAGCATTAAATGTGCCACCACACCTGTTCGCAACTTTTCCTGCTTCGATAACCGAGAGTATGGAGCCTAACACTCAAGTGGTACACGTTCCCTCTGTGAGCATTGCCGATACCCAAGAGTGGTATGCCAACATTAAAGCATATCTGCAACATGGCGAACCCCCACGTCAATTAACATCTACTCAAAGGGATGTGATTCGCAAGTATGCTCGACAATATGTACTCATGGGAGATAATGCCTTATGCAAACTCTCCTTTGATGGGATATTGCTAGCATGCGTAAATAAGGGAGAAGCATAAAAGATCATTAATGAGGTTCATGAAGGACTGTGCGGAGAACACATAGCTCCTAGGGCCATGGTAGCAAAGATCAGACACCTAGGGTATTACTAGCCTCACATGGAACAAGATTGCCTTGCCAAAGTTAAGACTTGTGGCACTTGCCAATGATATGAAGATCTTATACATATTTCACCTACTAAGTTACACTCGATGCATATCACATGGCCATTCCAACGATGGGGACTAGACATTATAGGACCTATCACACCTAAGTATTTTGCAGGACATAGCTTCATTATTACCTTCACTGAGTACTTTACAAAGTGGGTAGAGGCTATCCTGCTTAGGAAGACTACATTTCAACAGGTTTACCACTTTATATTGGGTAACATAGTGACAAGGTTTGGGCTTCCCATGATTATTGTGATAGACAAAGGACCACAATTTAGTAGTGCAGAAACCAAAACCTTTTGCAGCAACCTTGGCATTAAGTAATCCTTTTCCTTGCCATACTACCCACAAGCAAACGGATAGGCAAAAGCTATGAAAAAAGCCATCATCAACTTGCTCAAGAAGATGCTTAGCAACATCAAGAGACGATGGGACAAGCAAATCCTCTATGTATTATGGGCTTATAGAACGGTATGCAAGATGACAATAGGTAAAACTCCTTACAGTCTTGTTTACGGATCTGAAGTGGTGTTACCTCTTGAGCTGCAGGTACCATCACTTCGAATGATCCTGTCAAACGTCATGAACGAAGCCTAGAACAATGAGTCGAGGATCATCAACCTCGACTCCATAGAGGAGGAGCATGCACAAACACTCGGTCACATCGAGCGATATCAAGACAGGTAACGGAAGAAGCATCATGCAAACCCACATCAATGGCCAATAAAAAAGGGAGACCTCATTCTCAAGGCTGCTTGTGAACATGTGAACAAATTCTTAGCAAACTAGGAAGGTCCATTCATGGTCACAAAAACCTACGGCAACAGAGCCTTCAAACTAGCAAACATGGATGGAAAAGAGTTCACAAATCCTGTGAATCATTTGTATCTTAAGCCATACTACATTTGATGTGTGAGCAAGGTAAGAAAATCATTCGCTACAACATAAAACTGGTAAAGCCTGTTCGCTACAACGTAAAACTGGTAAAGATAGTCTGCTATGACTATAAACTAGCACAATGATAGTCCACTATGACTATAAACTAGCATAGACCATCCGCCATGACATAAAACTGGCAAAGCATGTCTGCTAATTCATTAAATTGGCACATACGGTTTGTGACGACCTTAAAATAGCCCATCCACTATCTGCTACAATGATAACTTAGCACAGTGATTTGCTAGGACCTTAAGCTAGCACAGCGATCATCCGCTACAATGATAAACTAGCACAACAGTCTGCTAGGATCTTAAACTAGCACAACAGTCTGCTAGGATCTTAAACTAGCACAACGGTCCACTAGGACCTTAAACTAGTACTGTGACTATCTACTACAATGATAAACTAGCACAATGGTATGCTAGGACCTTAAACTAGCACACCAATGTCTGCTAGGACCTTAAAATAGCACATCAAATAGTCTACCAGGACCTTAAACTGGGTTTATGGTACAACATGTCCATCTCACAATCCATGACCCTACAAGCAAGCGAGCGTGCATAGTGCCAACACGAGGTGGGACGTTGTAGTTCCAAAATGTAGTTCATGATGCCAAGAAAAGACTCTCTAAAATATATGCAATGCCACTACCCTTGGCATCTTGCTGATCCTCCAGAGATGTTATCTGACATCTTGTTGACCTTCTGGAGCTACCTCCACCACAGCCCATCGCCCTAACAGTAGCTTCTGTTGTCAACACCTACTAATGGAGTCCTAGCACTATAGTGGCCTAGCCATAAAGTTGCTACCCTCTAGCCCCCACCATTACCCGAGCCCGAAAGACGTTCAGCTGTTGGGCAGCTCACCTTATAGTTGAACTGCATAACATTTGCTTTGGGTGGGGATTCCTGAGCACTCGCATCACCATAATTCCTAGCCTCCTCCATGCTAACCTCTCCACACTGATGCTGCCAGAACCATTACTGGCCTTTCTAGTTTGGACGTCACATGCCTTGGCAACAACGTCCATTTCTCCAGCAACATCCAAAGCAAGCAAGGCCTTTGCCTTTGTTCTACTTGATGGTTTTTTCTTCTGGTTTGTTTTTTATTGTGTTTGAAGGGTATGTGCTGGAGGGGTGTTGGTCAAAGGTGGGTTTCGCTAAGGTGGCAGGACACTACATCGTTCCAATGTGGTCGTCCTGACTAGCTTGGCTACTTGGGAGTGCACATCCTATCCTCCCCCTTAACCTCCTTTACCTCATTTCTTATACCCACAATTCTCCCTCTCATACTTGTTTTTATGAATTTTCCCAATGCCTGTAAAGCCCTCCCATATGCTCAATTGTGAAGTCCATGATGCACGTAATGTAACTCGTCACATGGGAAGCATCTGTAGGCAGATCAAAGCCCCACATGGATGTAATGCAACTCCTCTTGGGGAGGAAACACTTGTCCTGCAATGAGGTTGTTTGCAAATGAACATGGTAAAACAACAAAAGAAAAGATTTAAAGAACAAAAACTCAAAAAAAAGCATGCCCAAAAAAATGGCACATCAATTGTTTTACAACAACCATCTCTAAGCATTTCGACGAGAGGTCAGAAGTATATAAAAGAAAGATGCCCATGCATATCGACTCCCTCATAAGCATTCCAATCAGGGACCACACTATGCTATGTCTTTCCCTTCCTAAAATTGTCCTCGTAGATACACCCTTTCCCCTTTCCCTACATGACTATCCTGGCACTCTCAAGCATAGCCAAGCAACATCTGGATAATTACCGAAGAGCCATGTTAGTGTCTTGTCTGTCATGGTGTTTTGTATTCTTTGTCGGCATCTCTCGGGTCCATCCTCTAGATGTCGACAAAGAGGCGCCAATGAAACA
The DNA here is from genome assembly GCA_015680685.1 of Gnetum montanum. Taxonomy (NCBI): domain Eukaryota; kingdom Viridiplantae; phylum Streptophyta; class Gnetopsida; order Gnetales; family Gnetaceae; genus Gnetum; species Gnetum montanum. Next base: position 1,010,973 of record MNCI01003240.1, read on the forward strand.
CCATAAAATTTTGAGATCCTCTTGCTTCACCAGGGTCTTGGAATTCAGGCAAGGACTTCCACAAGTGTAGCGTCATGTTAGTTTGGCAGAAAATGTAGGCACTGAGATTAGACTATCCAATTTGGCAAGTTTTCTACCTCTAGATCTGACAAGCCAGATGGACTCTTCAGCCTACCCACTTGGAAAATTCACTCGGTTGTCAGTCTACTTAGAAACTATGCTAGGCATTGTCGACGGTGCTCAGGATGGACAAAACAATTTGGCAAATTTTCTAGTAGAGAAGTCTGCTACACTACGCTCCACTGCGTAGTATAGCAAGCCTTCGAAAAATCAATCAAGCATCTGAATATAAGTTTTGGAAAGATGTTCATGCAAAGCAAAGTCAAAATCTGACCAACATAGAGTGTTAAGCTATATAGCATAGCACAGCGTAGAAAGGGAAAAACATGAAAAGACTCTTTTTTCAAGCCATTTCAGCAAAAGGAATGCATCTGATAGCATTGTGGCTTTCAAAACTACTCTGTCTTAGTTAGCTTTTGAACCACAAGCAAAGTTTTCCCATGAAACACCACAATTTTGATAGAAATGCACATCATTTTTCTATGCTACATAGCATAGCAAACAACTACACTACTTCAATGTGATAGACAGTGTAAATAATGCAAAGTTAATAGAGGCATTAGGACTTTGTTCCACTTTGGCATACCCCTTAGTCCATCTCCCAAAATTTGTCGCTAAACTTGACCCTATTCATAAGGATAGGAAAGACGTAGTCCTGGGGGGGGGGGACTTCATTTCTGTTTACATTGTTGGCACACCAGATTCCAGCATGTGTAGTTTCGACAACATGGTTGCAACATAGCAAGTTCATGATAGGTGTTGCACATCTACGTAGTATGGGTACATCAGCATCTCATGGGGTCCAGGAAACGTGGCATCCAAGACTCATTTCTTGCCTACTCCTGGCCCTATAAATACCCCAGTAAACAAAGTTCAAATGGTTTGCTTTTTTGCATTGGCTTTCCTTATTAGCTTTTTTGCTCAAAGACTTGGCATAGCAGTTGGCTTGTTGGCATTTTGCATTGGTTGGCTTTTCTGGTTGGCATTTCTCATCTAAAGAGTTGGCATTTTTAAGTAGTTGGCTTTTAAGTTTGCATTCAAGACCATAGTTGGCACATTCTGAGCATTCTAATTACCCTAGAATTCTCTGTGTGCCTCCAACATTGTATAACTTGTTATACATCTCTCAAACAAGGCAAAGAATTGAACCCTCGACCTTGAGGTGGTGTATTTTCTTACTTAAGTTTATTATATTATTTCTTTATTGTTATTTTTGTTTGACATTATTTTCTTCATTCTTACATTTATTGATTATCGATTTTACTTCGCGTATTTCACGTTCAAAACAATGTTCATGTAAGGTTAAGTTACACCGATTAAGTCCCTGTCTAATTGACCAGATAGTTCAGGGTGCCCTGCTTCCGTTTTATCCATCATGGCCCTGGCACGGATCCGGGGTTAAACTGTTCACCCGACAACCTCTCGGTGTTTCCATCCATAGACATTTTTGATTGCTACAATAGGCTCTTATTTACTTATATTGAAGATTCCTCTTTGGCCTAATTGACCTCCCTATTAGTAGCTCTAAGATAGACTACTACATTGGTATCATCTTGTTAGTAAACCTTTTCAGTCTTTGCAATGAAGTATATTCTCTTTAAATTTAGAGGAAATTTGCATTATTCACGATATCTTATAGCCATGGATCTTAAATTCCCTGAATTATTAAACTTCCAAAATTTAAATTTAAGAGGGAAAACCTCCTTATTCTTGTAGTCATGTCACAAAATCCTCTCTCACATCTGACATCCAACTTTTGAGGCTAACAAGTGAGGAGCCATGAACATTAGTAACTTGAAGGCCATTTCTTAAAAACCTTCTATGAGGATCTAAGTATAATGAGTATGTAGAAAGATAACTCCATGATAGTTTTTTGTTGCTTGCTAACTTGTTGATCAACCCTTGGTGGAAAACCTCCTAAAATCAACTTCATTAAATGGGGGTAAACACATTTCATCAAAAACTTCAAAGCCTATGCATCAAAGTAGCTTCTCTAGTAGACAACTAGGAAGAATTTGTAATAGAGGTCTTGTAGATGAGCTCCTCTCTTTGATATGTAGTCCATAAAAATTGGAACCATTCGCTCAAGGTTAGGAACCTCACTAAACAAATAGTCTATCAAAAATAAGCTAAGACCTAGCTAAACCCATTGCTCATGAATTTTCTATAGGATCTAATACAATGCATCATTCATATATTATACAAGAAATAAATACTTCTTATTCTCTAAAGCTACCTAGGTGCAAACTTGATAATTAGCAACTATATTAATATCAAAATTAGAACAAAAATTTAAAGCTGAAATAAAAATTCTATGAGGGAACTTGAGCTCCAAAGCTTTTAGAATAATATTTTTGTATCCCCAAGCCTTTGCTAAATTGACTAGTGGTAGCTTGATGGCCTTGCTAGATTTAGGATGATTGTAGAGCTTGATCATCAAGCTTCTCATTATACTTATAAGATTCTATTTCATTATTATTTGGTTCTATTATTCAATAGAGCTCATATTCCTTCTTAACACTAATGTAAATGTAGTGCCCTATGTTCCCTATGAATTGCAACTTGTCTTTCTTATAAACTCTTTTTGATATTAGGTAAATCAAAATATCTCTAATAAGATTTACCCTAGGTGTGACATCCTATCCCCAAATGTCATGGAAAACATCAAATATAAGATATATTAGACATTATGCATATGAAGAAAATATATCAAATGTGAAATATATGTGATATTTGACATTATGTATAAAGGAAATAATAGGAAAAATGCAGAAAGAGAAAGAATAGACTACTTTATTGATATGACATAGCATATTCAAATCATGCTCTAAGAGTGTTCCTTGGGATTTTCTTTCTTTGGCATTTATTCCTTAGAGGCAATCCAGCACTACCACCATGGTTAGGCCTATAACCTGGCCAAAAGGGATGCCTAGTCCACTTCCTATCTTGCTTCACCTCTCACCCATGACTTACCCTTCTAGGATCTGCCACTTCATGCTTGGCACAACCTCTAAGCCTAGGTATGAATGTCTTAGGTCAAATCCTCAAAGGTTAGTCAAGAAACACATCCGTTATTACAACATGCCCTTTTGGATCTTAATTAAAACTACCCTTTCAAGTCCTATTACAATAACAATAACACTTCTAATGAAGAGGCACCATCTTTGTTAGGTAGCAACAATATTTGGGAATGGGGACATGACAATCTACCCCCTTAAGTCTCATTTGTCCTTGAATGAGTCTACATTCACTATCTTTTTTTTTAAGCTCTAGTGCTTCTTTTATGATCTTGTGCTCCAATAATTTGATTTCTCCTTTGAGATTAAATTTGTTTCTTTCTTATTCTACAAAAAAGATATATTTGAGAAGAATTTATATGAATATTAAATATTACTTTCTTAATACTTACCTCATTTTCTAAGATAATGATAAGAGAAATTTAAAGGTCTACCAATCACCAATCACCAATCTAACCAAGGTTACACAAAGTGCAACTCATATTTGGTAATCCAAGTGAAGGCAAGGAAAACTCTTTATTTCCAGTTTCCATTTCTTAGATATTTTACTTTTCTAATTAAAATATAAATTAAAAAATGAATAAAATAATAATATTTATCAATAAAATTATGGGTTAGATACTTCCTAATCTTAATCAGCCTTATGAATTGATGGAAGTAATTGTAATTCTGCCATAAGTGATATATGATTGGATGGTCTTGTCTGGGATGGCAAGGCTTGATCTTGACTTTTCTCAACTTCTTTAGAAATTAACTCTAGTAGCTTGGTAACTTGGAAGAATATAACATCATACCAACTATAATCTAGGGTCTCATTGAAGAATGTTGTTGATCCATTTGTATTAATCATAGTAGAATAATTGGTAAACTGTGTTTCTTAATGAGCACTATTCATCAACATCATATAATCTTGAATTCTAGAATTTGATTTATTTCTTTATGATTCAAAATAAGTAGAATATGCATTGGCCAATGGAATTCCATGCTAAATTAATAGAAAAATCTTCTTCAAATTAGGTTCATCTTTCAAGGATTCCTTTACACATCCATATTTTAAGAATTGATAGACATCACTTCCAGCTTTTGCATTGAAATCTCCACAAAGGGCAATTGGCACTTTATTGGTATAACTTAGGAATAACTTATTCCTTAAACTTTCTTTTATTCGCTTAATTAAGTATACTCAACATAGTTTAACATCTGAACATGTTGGTTTGGCAATCAAATGTGTGCTAACCATGCATACACATCTTCTTGATAGATGGACTTTTAGAATCACTACCAAGGCTATGTGATTTTTCCAAAATCTTGATTGTTCTTTCTTTCCCATCACTTGAAGTTCTAGAATTTCAAAAATCATATTTTCTAGACTCCATTCAAATCTTTATACTAATTCAAGCTTAGCTTCCTTATAAGAGATTACATAACCATCCATGTTGTGATTTTTGCAATAAGCTAATCTATATGGCTCAAAAGAAGAACTTTCACAAGAACCTTTTTGCTTATAAATACCTCTGTATCTAATATTTTCCAAATCTAGTTGGAATTGATATAAAAATTCCCATGGAAAGACTTCTTGTAGGCATAAAACATTAGCATCCAAATCTTGTAACTCTGCTAAAATGCACAAGTATCGATATTCATGCGAATTCAAGGCCCATGGTGGACATAGTGACTATTGTTTCTTATTTGCTAAGGATCTTGCAAGCATGTTGTGTGTTGAAACTTTCATTCTCATTCTTGGATTTTCCTCTGAATCATTTTTCTTTACCAGTATCATACACCTTGTTGAAGCAATACTTTAAGTCTCCATCCTATTTTACCATATGTTTTGGTTGTAGGAGAAATTGATATACATCATTCAAGATTATTTTTTTCATTAACTAATTATCAACTAATTCTCCAACTGATCATCAATTGAACTAATATTAATACATCATTACTACATTATCTAATTCTAGCAACATATAACTACATCATCTAATTTTAGTAATATATAATTATATTGTTGAATTCTTAACAACCTTTCTACCCCACTTAAAGACATTCATTCTAGTAGTGTAACTAATGACATGCCATAGGGATCTTAAGGCTATCTACAAAGGTTATTTTCCCAACAAGGCATGATTAGTTATCCTTATTTTGTCGACTTTGAAGGCGTAGTTTCATGATATCTTGAAACTATTGGGTATCTAGATGATAAATCTGACCTCACCATTGAGTTTAGAAGGGTGAAAAATATTAGAAATGAATATTCATATGTTGAAAAAGAACATCATATGCTTAAGTTATGCTAAAATTGATGGCTTCTTAATTTTAAATTGATGGCTTGATGATGGGAATCTGTCAATTGATAGAATTTTGAAATTTTCATCAACTTTGCTAATGGGAAATTTTTTCATCATGATGGTAGGACATTGATGCCCACAGGCACCAAGATGAACCATTATGAATGGTGCCATTGGTGCCCACAGTGCCCATGATGGGCCATTATGAATGGTGCCATCAGTGCTTGCGATGCTTGGGATGGGCTGTTACGAATGATGCTGTTGAAGCTCACGGTGCTTTTGATGGACCATTATAAATTGTGCCATCAGTGCTTTTAGTGCCTAACATGGGTTTTTATGAACACCATCATCGGTTTCAATAGTGCTTCACATGGAACATTATGAATAGTGTTGTTGATGCTTACGGTGGTTACGATGGGCCGTTATGGATGGTGTCAATGGTGCCTACAGTGCTTGTGATGGGTCATTATGAGTAGTGCCATCAATGCCCACAATGGGCCAGTATGAGTCGTGTCGTTGGTGCCCATGGTGCTTAGGATGGGTTGTTATGAATGGCATCATAGGTATTCATGATGCTTGAGATGGGCTATTATGAATGACACTATTAGTGCCCATGGTATCTATGATGGGCAGTTATAGATATTGGTGTTGGTGTTTATCGGTGGTGTGTAGCAGTAGTGAAGGTAGCATGGGGTGAGGTAGAGGCAACATGCAATGGTGGAGCAACACATAGCAGCAAGAACAAGGGTTTTTGAAGTAGCAAGTGAGTGGAAATTGTGCAATGCAAGGGTTTTGGTAGCTGCTAGGGACAAAGGCATAGTAGTTGAGAGCTGTAGCCTTGCAGATTTTGGTATTAGCAGTGTGCATGGGAATCTTCAATGATAGAGGTAGAGTGGCATAGTAGTGGAGTGGTAGGCATTGATGTGCAAAGCAGCAACACAGTGGGCAAAGTAGCAAAGTGGTACCACAAAGTGATGATGCAGTGCATGTAGCTACATCATGTGTAATGGCAAGAAGTGCAATTGGTAAGGGTTTAGTGTTGATGTTGTGCACACTGGCAAGTGTTTCAATGTTGTGGTGATATAGAAGGTAATGTGAGGTGAGGGAAAGCTGCAAATTGCAGCCATTGAAGGATGCGTGTGGAGGGTGAGAAGGTGGTTGATTACCAAACAACAACATTGAGTGATGAGGCATAGTAATAGTGGTGCTAGCATGGATCATGGATCACGGTGGGTGTGGTAGCACAATGGAAATGGCCTTGTAGGCAAGTGATGATAGTGGCTTTGAAGGTAGGTTGGTAGTAGCAGTAGCCCCCAACCAAGGGTTGCATGGTCCCTGTAGGGCCAGCATAGCCTGCATAGGATCACTATGGCCCTTGCATGGCCTACATGCTTGAATTTTTTTAATTATTTATCATTATTTTATTTTTATTTTTTACATGTTTATGTATTTATTTATTATTATTATATTAGGGGCTAGAGTTGAAGCCACGACCTCCCTCTTTATGTTATTTTTTTAAACTTTTCTTATTATTTTATTCCATCTTGCCCTGACAGTTGATGTGGTGGTTTAGCCAATGATAGAGTAAAGGTTCAATGTTGGTAAATGGCAATTTTGGGTTGATTCATGACATTGAGATTTTGAAATTTTTTTAAAATAATAATTTAATATTATTTTAATACAGACATAACAAGAAATTTTAAACAACAATATCTCTCAAACTGTAACTTTGATCAAGAAAAAATCTGTACCATTGGAATCTTCGCAATGAGTGCTATGCATTGAATGTCATCTTAGGGTTCAAAAATGAAGTTGAATTTTCAATATTTTTAAAGATTCACTAACTTATTCTACCAAACCAACATTACTAAGTTGACGTATGGATGACCTAATAACTTATAAATGGCTCTATGTTACTTAGGATAATGAGTTTCAACAAAACAAGATCAATTCAAGTCATGGTTACTAATGTTTTGGGAGAAACTTAACAATGACCTTGATTAATTAATATTTCTAGCATTAAGATGGATAAGAGTTACTTGGACTAGTGTAATCTTATCTTACCAACATCTCTTGCAATTGATAAATCTTGATGGGACTTAATTAGATCTTTGTTGGTTAATGATATCCATGAAAGAATTTTTTTGGTTGGTGATCCATGATTCTTCTTAGTTCATGGCCTCATGCTTCATCATTAGGTTGTCGTTAGCCCATGGCTTTGAAAGGCCCTTGGGCTATGGTTTGCATTGACACCAATTATGACATCCCATCCCCAGATGTCATGGAAAATGTTAAATATATGATATATTAGACATTATGTGTATGAAGAAAATATACCAAATGTGAAATAAATGTGATATTCAACATTATGTATAAAGGAAATAATAGGGAAAATGTAGAAATAGAAAGAAAAAAAATGCTTTATTGATATAACATAGCATATTCGAATCATGTTCTAAGAGTGTTCCTTGTAGTTTTCTTCCTTTGGCATCTATCCCTTAGAGGCAATCCAACACTGCCACCATGGTTAGGCCTATAACTAGGCTAGAAGGGATGGCAAGTCCACTTCCTATCTCACTTCACCCAGCACCCATGACTTTCTCTTCCAGGCTCCACCACTGTATGCCTGGCACAAACTGTAAGCTTGAGTATAAATGCCTTAGGTCAAGTCCCCAAAGGTTACTTCAAGAGACACATTTGTTATTACAACATGCCATTTTGGGTCTTAATTACAACTACCCTTTCAAGTCCTGTTATGATAATAATAACACTTGTTATGAAGAGGCACCATCTTTGTTAGGCAACAACATCATTTAGGAATGGAGACATAACATTACGCCTAAAACCAAACTTATGAAGCCCTATTTTCTCATATATTTTCTACCATTCCTCCATCATTTCTATGGATTAAAGGCCTGACTTTGCTACCAAATTATGATCTTCATCAAACCTAAATATATCTATCTCCTCTACTTCTAGCTCTAAGTGGATGACATCGATCCATTGTCAAAGTTGGTAGATGTTAAGGCTAAATTACTATAAGTGCTCTAAGTAAGGGAAATTATCAACATCTTGGAATTTTTGGGATATATATTCTTTCTCTTTGTGCAATGTCTTATTGTTTTCTCTAAGGATTATATGAAGATTCTAGAGCTTTTCTTTACTCTTCAATAGCTACTCTATGTCTATTCTCAGCTTTGTTTTACCTTTTAGCTCTACTTGCTAATGGCTTCATGTTAGAAATCTACTTAGATTTCACTTGTTAATGTTAAGAGATTTATTCTTCAATTTTCTCACTTTAGATAGGCTATTTGACTCAATTCTTTACACATGTCACAAGCTTTAATTTTGTTGAGCTACTTTATTAAAAGCTCAATGTCTTAACCTATTCTTATTACTATAGCTTTATCTTAGTGCTAATGTTAGCTTATAGAAACATTTTATAATTATTTGTACAACTAAGTTTTGGCTCCATAAATTTACTCTATAAAGAAGTTGACATGTAATACGTAATCATATGTTTTCTTGTAGAATCAAATTTTAGCTCTACAAATGATCTTCTTCTTGTAAATTGACATCGCAAAGTATTCTCAAGGCTAGTCTTTGAACTTCACTCATAAAATCATTTTTGTATCCAAAAATATCCTTCTACCAGGAATTTAATGTGGCTTTTAGAATCATTTTATAGCTTATTCATGGAATCATTTTCATGGTCTCCAAAATTTCTCTTCAAAGGAGCTAATGTGGTAGAGCAACCTTGTAGCTAACTTGTAGAAATGAGTCATAGAATCATTCGTTGATTCTTGAATATTTTCTTCTATCTTAAGCTTATGTGGCTTTTTATTTTCTTTAAATCCTCAAAAATGTATATGACAAGCTTAGCTAAGCTAGATTAAAATTATAATTTGCCATGTGTGGAATTATCTATAGTAGATACAATTTTTAAGATTTATAGTTTAGTGTCCACGTGGCTCATAGAACCATTTTTGAGCTCACACATAGAACCAATTTTTAGTTCTATGAACCCATTCTTCTCAAACGTTGACATGGCAGATAAATCAAATATTTCTTTCATAGAACCAAGTTTTGGTTCTACAAATTGACATTACGCAGAAGTTGACATGGTAGGATTTTCTTGAGGTTCATTTTTCTAGATTTACTTTCCCAATTTGAAAAGTTTATTAATTTTCCAAGGTTAATGTGATTTGTAGAATTGATTCTTGAGTCCATTTGTAGAGCTAAATTTCAATTCTATAAATTAGTTCTACAAGCTGAAATTGTAGAATGAGTCTAAGCCTCTTTATAGAACTAGTTTTTGGTTTTACATGTTGCATCGTACTATCTTGCCTTTTATTTTCATAACTTTTTGAGCTAGATTAAAAGTGAAATGTGCATGTGCATAAATTAGATTCATAACTTGTGTGGACATAATGTAAGGTTTTTAAATCCTAAGTGGCTTTTTCAATCATTTAGCTTCTCCTTGTAGAACCATTTCATAGAACCTATTTTTGGTTCTTTAAAACTACAGTTCTTAGAGGATTACTTGGTAAGGTATCTCAAGAACCTATTTTAGATGATACTTCTCTAGCTATTCAAAAGTTTTGTCTTTTCAATGTTAACATAGTGGAGCTGAAAAGTAAGCTTGTCTTAAATATAGAATTTGATTCTATGAACCTGTTCTACAAAGGAGTTGACATGGCTTATAGAAAGATTCTAATCATCTGTTTGTAAAATTGCTTTTGGTTCTATGAAATTACTTGACAAAAGAGCTGATGTAACAGAATCAATTATACACTTACTTGTAGAACCAAATTTTGATTCTATAAACAAAACTCTTCTTTGTGCATTTCTTTGAATGATGATGTGAGCTATAGAACCATTTTTTCTTTACTTAGTAAAATCAAATTTTGGTTCTAAGAACACATGCTAACTAGGGAGCTTATAAGATAGAGCCTTTTTGTAGAACTACTATTTAACTCTATGAAGTCATTTACCATATGATAAAGCTAACATGATAGAAATGAATTTTTACTTATTTGTTAAGTTGAATTCTAGTTCTACATGCACCCTAATTCTAATATGCTTCGATAACATGGTGTGTAGAATTGATTTTAAGCCTATTCATAGAATTGAAATAAGCTTTTATAGAATCATTCTACAAAGGAGTTTATGTGCTAGAGCCAAAAAGTGAGTTTCTTAAAGAACCATCTTTTAATCCCATGAATCTTTCCATCTCAAAGGAGCTAACTTGGTGGAATTGAAGTGGAGTTTATTTATAATGCTAAATTTTGACTCTTCAAATAATTCTCTCTTTTCAAAAGTTGACATGGCAGAGCCAAAAAATATATTTCCTAGTAGGGCTAATTTTCTACTATATGAATCCTCTATTTGAATAGAGCTAAGTTCATAGAACTATTTTTTGTAGTTTTTGTAGGATCAATTCTTGGCTCTACTAACTTACTTCGTATAATAGCTTACATTTTATATGGGATAGATGTATTTAGTTTTTTCTTATGCTTTAATCCTACAAAGTTGAATTAGATAGAACCATATTGTAGAGCCTATTTTTGGTTTTATGAGCCTGCCATATGAACTGATGTGGAAAGTGTACTTAATTAAGCCCCCTTTTTAAGATTTGGATTAAGCCCTTTTTCTTGAAACGAGGGTTTATTTTTACTCTCAACTATTTATTCTATTGTTGATCTTGTATCAAGATGAAATTGGTCCTTAGGCTTTATGATTCCATTCTCAGCATTCTCATGTTAACTAATAGATAGAAAGAGCATATGGTTAAGCTAGCTAAATTTGTGTAAATTCTATCTTTGATAGATAATTTAGTTGTTTCTAGGTGATATTAGGTTTAATTCAAAAATCCTAGCTTATTGAAGTAATCAAAAATTATGAGCTTATGTGATGAATAAAGAAGAATATTTTGGGATTGTTCACTTAGCTTTAAAATCTTTTATTCAAAAAGGAATTTCGATCACCAAGGCTTTAATCTTCTTAGTATTTCTGTTAAATATGCCTAGGGAATTACCTTTTCTTAGAGTTTTTTCATCACATAATTAAAATGTGATGAATCTTTACTTAGTTCAATCTTATCATGTGAGTATATGGATGTTTGAAATTCATGAGATATTGTGCAAAAATTTTCCAAAATTTTCCAATATGCCTAGCTATTTGGAAACTTGTTAAGTAACAGAATGAAAACAATCACTGCGGCCTTCCTTAAAACCCTTCTTTCAAAAGCTCTGTCATACTTAATTTTGGTTATAACTTTGGCCATCTTCTCATCTTGTTATTTTATATTCTTTCTCTCAACTACAATATTTCTACTACTTTTTCCTATGCTAAATCCCTTTTTAATTGGTCCAAGAGGATTCCTTTTACTTTTCCTTCACATTGGTGTTGTGATTGCAAATTCATGATGGGGCCTTGATTTTTCTCTTGGGTTGGCTGGTTAGTAGCTTCTAAGACAAGAACTTCTTCTCATGAATTTGAATTACCTAGATGCTCTTCATTATCATCTATCTTCCTAATTTCTAAACATTGATGAAAATTTTCCAAAACTTGAGCATGAATGGAGTGACCATTTGTCATGATAGAAAACTCATTGGTTAACCATGTCAAATAGGAAGAATTGTATGAGGTTTCATAGCTTGAAGCTTTGTAATAAGCCTTCATGACATGCTTAGGAAAACATCCAAATAGATAAAGGTTAAAAGGCCTTGTGCTTTTCATTTTTTAAATACATTCTAAACTCAAGATTTCTTAGCTAAATGAGGATTAGTTGCAGTTCATTGTATAACCAAGGTTCTTTAAAATTTATTGTTGTCATAACAACTAGCTTAGACACTTATTAAATTTCTACTAAGCTTATTTATTAACTTTCAAAATGAACCACTATTTACATATTTACAATCTTTGATTTACTTGAATTTTGTTAGATATTGAATAGTTGTCCAAATTAGTACTTGAGATGGAGGATTAGTTGCACTTCATTATTCAACCAAGGATCTTGAAAATATACTATTTTCATAACAACTAGGCTAGACACTTATTAAATTTATACTAAGCTTATTTATTAACTTTCAAAATGAACCACTATTTACATATTTATAATCTTTGATTTACCTGAACTCTATTATGTATTGGATAGTTGTCCAAGGCAGTGCTTGAGATGAATGACATTAAATGGAAACTTTAGTTTGGTTCCATCCATCATTAATAGCTTATTGGTATTATCCAAAACTTATTGCTTGATAACAAATGAGCCTATTCTTTTGACAAAAAATTTATTATGATCATTTCTTTTTCTTATATTACTCTAAATTCTCTTTTTAGAGGATTTCTATCAAACCATCTTTTGGTTTGCGATGCATTTATTAACAAACTATCTCTCACTTTATCAATCTTAGCTTCTCTCTTGATAAACAAAGATATTAAACTTCTATCTTTATTCATCTTTTTGTTGTAATTCTATACAAATTTTGATGATGATGTTATGATCTTATTCGTAATTCTTACAACTATTCCATAAACTAGAATATAGGGTGAAGTGCCTATAGATTTCTTAATTTTTATGAAATTGTCCATAAAGTAGATCTTATTTGTATATTTAGCTAACTTGTTTCCTTGAGGATAATAATTTAATTAGAAGAATAGAAAAATAGATTTCTTATAATTCCAACCTATAAATTCTTTAGATTGAAATGCAAGGCCATTATCTGATATTAACACTTCTAGCATACATAAGAAATCGTATCACATTCGAAGCTAAACTTTTGTTTAGAGCTTTTGCTTCTTTCCACTCAGTAAAATAATTTGTAGTTGTAAGTATGAACCTATGTCTAGCTTTCAAGGGAGTAATTACTACAATAAAGTTTAAGCCCCATTATTAAAATGATTTCTCTACAATTATCGGTTTCAGAGGAGCACTAGCCTTATCGATTTTCAACCCATGGATTTGAAATTTGAAATTATATTGAATATTTAAGCTAATATCTTGATATATGCTAGGCCAATAAAATTTGTATCATATATGTACTCAGTACATTTAGGAGAATCATAAAACAAGTTTTCATGGTCATGTAATTCATCCAATACAAGCTCAATGTGATCATTTGTAACACACTCCAATAGAGCATCTTTAACAACCTTTCTATTAAAAATCTCATCTTTCATCATAAAATTATTTATTTTTTAAAGAGAAGTTATTCTTTGACTAATAGTCAAATTATTTGGGACTTTCTTTGAAGTAAAGAATTCTAAAATTTCATCATACCAATTTTTATTATTTGAATTTAATATATAAATTTTAGGCTATTTGGCCATGAATTTGGCTAACCTAATTTCTTAAACTAGTGTGCATAATTCTAATAAAAATTTGAATCATTAAAGCTTAGTAGTCCAATTTCATTTTGATCTAAAAATTGCTTAATTGTAGGCTTTATTATCATGATATGAATTAAAGTGCTATCTAAATAATATTTGAAAGGTATTTTTGGCTTAACAACAACATATGTTTATTTTACTAAACCTAAATAATTTAACTTAGAATATTTAAGCTGATAACCAAAGAACTCAATTGGTTCATCTTGATAATTTTTTCTTTGTGTTAGAACTACAATAATTGAATCATTAGAAGCAAAATCATCTAGGAATCCTCCTTCAATTTAGATTTGGCTAAATATGAAGCTTCCTAGATAGCTTTTTAAATATGGTGCACAATTTTCGATGGGCACAAGATAAGATTAGCTATGGCTTGTAGAACCATTTTTAAATCCTTTTGTAGGGCTAAATTTTAAGTTCATGAACTAGCTTTACAAGCTAATGTAGTAGAGCTCACTCATAGAATAGAAATCTGGCTATATGAACTATCTCTAGAAAGAAAATGACATGGCATATGCTAACATGGTAGAGCTTGCTCATAGAATAGAATTTTGGCTCTACAAATCAGCTCTACAAAGAGGTTGACATGGTAGAGTTAACATGATAGATGTTATTTTGGTAGAGCTTGCTCATAGAATATAAATTTGGCTCTACAAACTATCTCTATAAAGAATTAATGTGGTAGAACTGATGCAGTAGATGCTAACGTGATAGAGCTTGCTCATAGAATAGAAATCTAGCTCTATGAACTAGCTATACAAAGAGGTTGATGTGATAGATGCTAACCTGGCAGAGTTAAACTGGTAGAGCTAACATGGTAAAGATCACTCGTAGAATATACATTTGGCTTTATAAACTAGCTTTACAAAGAGGTTGACATGGTAGATGTTGATGTGGTAGAACTTGCTCATAGAATAGAAATTTGGCTATATAAACTAACTCTATAAAGAGGTTGATGTGGGAGAGTTCTTTTTCTTATAGAATCAAAATTAACTCCTATAAAATTATTCTATGAAGCACCTATCATTGTAAAAATCACTTTGCACTTAATTGTTGGATTAAATTTTAGCTTCATAAATTGGCTCTGCAAACTAATATGTTAGAATATTTTTTAACATACTTAAATCTTGTGAAGTAAAACTAAAATTATTTTATACAGTCATTTTTAGCTCTATGAACTTCCTCTATGAGCTATCATGATGAACATACTTGGTGAAACTCCTTTTGGTTTTGGATCAAGCCTTTCTTTTTAAAATGAGGATTTCTACCCTCATTCTAATGTCATTCCTTTTCTTAGATAAAATTTGTCTCTAATCTCTACAAATTAATTTCTTAATGATCTTTAGCAAATAGAAAGATCACTTATCACAGCTAGATCAAACTCATAAAAGCTCTATAATTTAGGTCTTTGGCGTGATTTTTGAATTTAAACTAAGACCCTATCTTTGTGAACTAGTTGAGCTTCTATGAGCTTATAAAATAAATAGAGTAAGATATTTTAGATTTTTTTACTTATATTTGAAATCCTTTATTCCAAAAAAATAATTTAATTACAAATATTCTATTCTTCAAGGTATTCCCTAAAATTTTTCTAATCTTTGCTCAAGGCTCCTTTTTCACATAAATGTGGCATGAAAAAACATAGCTTAATCTCATCTCATGGATATATCACACAAAGAAATAAACTCGACAATTCAAGTCTAGTGTTGTTTATTTAAGCTCTACTACATCATAAAATCTAAACATTATTTCTATGCTAATATACATTTTTGCAATCCATTAGTCCTTTTCTTAACTTTTGAACTTAGCTTTTGAATCTTCATTCATATCATAGTCTTCACCAAAAACTTGACTTTACATCTTTGAAACTCAAAATTGTAGTGAGGACCAGATCCTTTTGTACTCTTAACTAAAAGTCCTAAATTATTTTGAGATACAAAGTCTCTTTCTTATGAAAAATGTAAGCTAATATAAACAATAAAAAACCCAAGGCTTAATTCCTACTCCATTTATGACCAAAATGTAAGAAATTTTCTTGCCCTTATTTTTTCTAAAAAAAGATAATTATGTTAAAGGTCTTAGAGTAAGAAGATTTCATTCATTATTATGGGCCAATAGTTCATGACATTTTTATAGCTATATACAATGATGACTTTTAGAACTAGAAATCCTTCTAAAATTTTTACAACATAACTTAAATACTTGAGGAAGTTATTCACTAAGCTTTAAAAAGTAAATATTTTTTGGGGAAAAATCCTATCAAGATTAAGGATTTAAAGTATAAGAATTCCATGCAACTTAAATGTCATGCATAATATATACATATGCCTACTTAATTTTAACTATATGAAGACTAGTTAAATGGTGGAAGGAAAATGGTCATCATGGCCTTTCTTGGGAACTTCCTTTTGGAAGCTCCATTAAGATCTATTTCAGTTAAGACCTCAGCCATCTTCTCATTTTCTTCATTTAGAGCACTTCATTTTCTTGATCTAGAGTCTTCTTCCTAGTTATAGACATTTTACTACTTTCACTGGTTGACTTTTTTAAACTAGCTAGTGAAGGTCTCCTCCTTTTCTTCAAATTGATGTAAATGTAATCTAGGCCCTTGACTCTTCTCTTAAGTTAGTAGATCAATGGCTTCCAAGATGAAGGCTTCTTTCCATGAATCTAAATTATTCAAATTCTCATCATTATTATTTGGTCTTGCAATTCCTGAATACTAATAGTAATCACCACAAAGATGAGCATGAATGGAAAAATAATTTGTCATGAAAGAAAATTCATCTACAAACCAAGTCATATAAGAACTAATGTATGAAGCTCCAAAGATTGAAGCTTTATAGTAGGTCATCATGATATGTTTAGGAAAAAATTTGGATAAATAAGGGATGAAAGAACTTGTATTCACCATTTTTCTACAAATGCTCTTAACTCAAGATTTTATTAGTTAATGGAAGATCATCCATACCTCATTATATAGCATAGGTTCTCAAAACTTTCCCACTGCTATAACTTAACTTCTTAATAAATTTTGACTAATCCTATTTATTAACTTCAAAATGAATGTCTATTTACATATTTACAATCTTTGTTTTTTCTTAGTTCTATCAAGTATTAGATGATTGTCTAGAGTAGTGATTTAGATGGATGATATTAAACAAAAACTTCAATTTGGTTCCATTCATGATGGACAACTTGTAGGTGTTATTTGACACCTATAGCTTGATAATGAATGGGCCCTTCCACTTGGCAAAAAATTTGTTTTGATCAATTTTTCTTCTCAAATTTAAAAGTAACACCAAGGTACCCATTCTAAATTCCCTTTTTAAAGTCTTATTATCAAAGTCATCTTTTGGTTTGTGACACATTTATCATTATACTATTTCTGGCTTTATCAATTTTAGCTTTCCATTTGATAAGTAGAGATATTAGGCTTCTATCATTGTCCATTTTTGGCTATATTTTTGTACAAACTCTGATGTTAATGTTATGATTTTGTTATTAATTCTTGTAGCTATTTCATAGACTAGATTATAAGGTGAGGTACCTATAGATCTCTTAATGTGTATACGATTTGTGCATAGAGAAGAGTGTTGATAATTATGATAGTTTTCTAAACTTGCCTCCATTGATGTTCTAATATAAGAGATAAGCTTTTTATTTGTAGATTCAGCTAATACATTTCATTGGGGATAGTGATTGGATGAGGAAAATAGAAATCTAGATTTCTGAAAATCCCATCTTATAAATTCTTTAGGCTAAACTGTAGGACCATTATTTGACACTAATACCTATGATATACCAAAGCAACTTAGGATATGATCTTCAAGAAAACCTATTACATTTGAAGCTACAATTTTCTTCAAATCCTTTTCTTTCATCCACATGGTAAAACAATTTGTAGCTACAAGTATAAGACTATTTTCAAATATTTACGAGATAATTATTCCAATGAAATCTAAATCCCATTGCCGAAATGGTCCTTTTGAAATTACTAGTTTTAGAGGAGTGTTAGCTTTTGTTGATTTAACATTCGAAATGACATTAAATCTTCAAGCTAATATCTTGATACATGCTAGGCTAATAAAATTCATAATGTAATATGTATTACATAGTAAATTTCAATGAATCATAAAACAAATTTGCATGATCATAAAACTGATCCAACACAAGCTCAATCATATCATTGTTGATAAATTCTAATAAAAATCCTCTAAAATCCTTCCTATATAAGATTACATATTTCATAAGGAACTTTTTATCATTTTAATAAAATATCTTCTTTGCCTCATAGTCAAATTATCTAGGATTTTTCTTGAATCAAAGAACTCTAAACTTTCATCATACCAATTTCCACTATAGGAATTTAATACATAAATTTTTTCTTTGGCCATTAATTTACCTAATCTCATTTCTTTTACTATTTTACATGATTCTCATGAAAATTTAAATCCTTTATGTTTAACAATCTAATTCCTTTTTGTCAACCTAATTTCATTTTAAGCTTAAAATTACTTAATAGCAAGTTACCTTATCATGACATGAACCCAAGCTCTCTCTATATAATATTTGAAGTGCATTAGCATTTTTATGATAAAATATTCTTATTTTTATAAACTTACATAACTTAATTCAAAATCTTTTATCTAATAACCAATGAATTTAATTGGCTCCTCTTGACCATCCTTTTTCTTAGTTAAAATTGTAGCAATCGAATGACTAGAAGTAAAAGCATACAACCAGAAGTCTTCTTTTAATTTAGGTTCACTAAATATAGATCTTCTTGAATAGATTTTTTAATTTCTACTAATTATTTATCTAACTTTGATGTGCTTTTGACCTAAGCATCATTCTTGAGCATATACATTAAAGGTTTGATGATCTTAGTAAATCTTGGTATAAATTTCTTGACAAAATTTATTCTCCCAAAGAAAGATCTAAGTGACTTTTAATTGGTCAGATGTTCAATATTTTGAATATCTTGGATTCCTACATTATCTTTCACTATATATTTCTAGTATATTATATGTCATAATAAGCATCTAGAATTTACTCCAAAAGTGCTCTTCTTAGGATTCAAGGAAAGATCATAGTCTTGACATCTGTTGAAGATGTATTGTAGATGACCGATATGATCTTATTTTTTCTTTAAAAAAGTAGTAATGTCATCTAAATAAGTTGCAATATACTTTCCTATTAATCATTTAAAAGTTATATCCATAGTTCTCTTTAAAGTGGCCCCAACATTTGATAATCCAAATGGCATCCTATTATAAGCAAAAGTTTCACACTTAGTAATGAAAGTTGTCTTATGATTATCATTTTTATTGATCATAATCTAATTATGTCATGAAAAACCATTTAGAAAAGAATATACTTGATCTCATAATACTTTAATTAGCATTTCATCAATCTTAAAAAGTAGATATTTATCCTTTTCTAAACCTTCATTTAAATTTTTGAAATCAACACATAACTTGATGTCACCATTCTTCTTCCTCATAGGTGGTGACCTTTTGGTATGTCAAAATGTTAATAAAAATGGAAAGAATAGTTTGTTATAGATGGTGTGTCTATAGGTCACAAACAAGAAATCTACATCATAAGGACTCAAGGAAATGAAATCTACAATGGATTGTCAAAATGGAGACTTCATAGGAAAGATGAGAGCATGGACACATATGGATGAAAATGAAGACTACAAACCAAATGAGGATGCTTCAAGGATTGGAAAGAAGAAAAATAAATGAGAAAAATCATCAAGAACCAAAGATAAATAGTTGAGGACATGTCTCCAAGAAATAGTAAATGTCTCAATTCAGAAGACTGGATTCATAGGAAGATGTCTTCAAAAAATAGAAGTTGTCCTCATTAGAAAGAATATGTCTCCATAGAGATGTTCCATTCTCCAAGGAGACATCTCCCTAGAATTAAGGTTGAACTCAAGCAAATGTCCAAACTTCAAAGGAGATGTCTACACTAGTTGTTGCACAAACTCTGAGATGTTTTCAAAAACACCAAAGCTATAAGAAGACATAAAATTCCTGGGAATTGTGAAATACCTATCAACATCGAAGTTATCATTGCCTATTCTATGCTATTGTACTTGTGTTCTTAATTATTTCATCATTTTCTTGATTATAGTACTGTGCTTCAAAGTACAAGAACCTGTAATTTGAGTTACACTCATTCCTTCTTTTTTCTTTCAATGTTTTTATTGCCCTGTGAGGATGATGTGCTTCTTGTGATAAGGAATTGACATTGAGCTTGTTGGGATCCTATGAGATTTAGTGGTTTTGCAGAGCCAAAACACTTTGGAGTGGAGCTTAATTTTTTGTATAGGCTGTGGAATCCTCTAAACCAACCTTTAAGCTTGTTGGGACCTTACGAGGTTGGAAGATTTCATAGCAATGAAACTCTTTGTATCAAAGTTCAAATCTTGTAAAGGTTTTGGTGTCCTCAAAGCCACATTTTCAAAGAAACAAAGTCCAAAGGTATGCAAGAAATCTACCCTCCAAGTGTGGTGTACCAAAGTTGGAGGACCATGTAATTTTTGTTGTGTTTTGTGTGATAAGTTTTATTTCAATTGGAGAACTTATTCAAAATACCTTCTAAGTTCTTGATCATCAAGTGGTATCGAAGCCTAGTATTCTTGCACTCAACATCAACTTTCAAGAGTAAGATATGGAGGGAGCATCCTACACAAAACCACCAATGTTCGATGGATTCAATTTTACCTTTTAGAAGACAAGGATGCAAGGCTTCTTCAAGTTAATGGATTTTGAGGTTTGAGAGTCTATACTTGAAGGTTACATACCACCTATCAATAATGCAACAAAGCCCCTCAAACCACAGAGCTAGTAAACATTAGAAGTGAGAGATAAGTTTATGTACAATTCCAAAGCCAAAAATTGTTTATATTATGCATTAAATAAGTCTGAATTCAATAGGATTTCTAGTTGTAGAACTGCTATGGAAATTTGAAAAAATATAGAAGCTACCTATGAAGGAGCATCCATAGTCAAAAAATCTAAACTTTTGATCTTACAAAGTGAGTATGACAAACTAAAAATAAGAGAAGGTTGAAAGATAAAAGACTTTCTCTAGGACTACTGATCTAGTTGTAGCAATTAGGGGTACAAGAAAGGACTTACTTGAAAGTGATGTTATAATAAATATGATTAAAACACTCCAACTTAAGTTTAGATCTAAGGTTACAACTATGGAAGAAATTATAGATTTTTTGATCTTAAAATTTGAAGAGCTTCAAAGTGCTCTTATAGCTTATGAAATGAACCTCATAAGCAAAGGAGCATTAAAAGAAAAATTCATTGGCTTGGAATCAACATCCAAAGAGAAGGACTTGGAAGATCAAGAAGTGAATAATCAAGAAGAAATTGTTCTTTTATCAAAAAGACATCAAAGGCTTTCAGAAAAAGGGGGTAAGAACTTCTATCAATAAGGATCCAACCAATTCAAAAGCAAAGGTAAGGTTAGAGGTAAGAATTTTTCAAACTCTAATTTTGATTCTTTTCGATAGAATGTTGGGCTTGTGGTGGAAGAGTCCAAGTGGCCTCCAAATGTCCTACTAATGACAAGTTGCAACAAAAACATGGAAATGATATGGACACAAAAAAGAAAAAACAACCAACCTTTACACAATTGGGGATGATGAAGAACCAAGTGATGATGTGGATGATGATACAAAACATTTACATCTCATTTTTATGACCCTCATAGATGATAGTATTAGCCATGATCAATTTGCAAATGAAAATGATGAAGAAAGATATGATCTTTTGTGTAAGGAACTTCTATCATTTCAAAATCTCTATATAAAGTTAGATAAACACTTAAAAAAAGGATCAAGATATTTCTTTACTAAATATAAATATTTTAGATCTCACAAAAGAAATATTAGACCTAAGGACCAAGAATAAAAAACTAACCTTGACTTCTAAGCAGGCTAATTTGCAAACACTAAAATTATAAATGAAAGGATGGTCAAAGGAAAGAAATCTCTTTGAATAGTTCTTGGGAAAGGAAGAAGTCCAAATGATAAAAGTGGACTAGGCTGCTATCAGCAAGAACAAGCAACCCCATAAAAAGCATTAGAACAACAAGCTCCTTAAAAGATTAAGGTAACTACTAGCACTCCATTTACCTAAAAGGAAATTTCAAAGTCTAATACCTTTTATCAAAATATATGGGTTATATGCTATTACTGCAATAAATTTGGACATAGGAAATGGGATTATAATTTGAAGTATTATCATAACAACCATTGGAAATAGATAAAATTTATATGTTTGTCAAATGGAGGCAACCATTGGAAATAGATAAAATTTATATGGATGGAGATACCTCAAAATAGGGGTCTCACTCTCAAGCTTTCTAGACATCTCTTCCCCTCATCAGAAAGGAAGGTAAGTAATTAATTTACTATATTTTAACACTATAATCCTTGGTAGCCTTTCTTGAGCCTTATCTTACTGGAACCCACCTTGTAGAGACATCTTTATGAAGACGTCTCCTTAGAGACATCTACTTTTCAAAAGAGACATCTACTTCTTAAATGAGACATCTCCATGTGTTTCCTTTAGTCATGGTAGAGATGTTTACTTCTTAAAGGGGATTTCTACCTATGTTTTTAAAGTATGACATACATGTCTATTTTTCAAAAGATATGTATTTATTTGTTCTAAAATCCTTGTTTAGCACTATTATAAAAATCCACTCTCATTTTTCCATTCATTCAAACATAAACATCCAAGGGGAGATGATTACGGTTTCACTAGTATCTATGAGTTGTGCTATTTCTTCAACATTAACTATCCACAACAAGGTATAAACATCAAGAGTGCTGCCTAAGAGAAGTAAGAAATTAAAAGAAGCTTCCACCATCACTGCAAATACATACAATCATCAGTTCAAATCACTGAGTGCCCAACACTAGTTTGAGGTAACTTGAATCATTTCTATTATTTCTAAGCATTCTTTCTTTTCCATAGGATAGATAAAGGGAATTAATGAGTTTCTATCAAGTATTGAATTGGGCTACCTTCATTTCTATGAATTTATGTGTGCTTGAAATTCTCATTAGAGAATTCTATGATAACATGGTTATTACAAATTCTTTTGTTAGGGCCTTCACTACCATGGTTGGGGATTTGCTACTTGATGTGTCTCCTCAAGTTGATAATGCATTACTTGGGATTTCTAGTGTTGATGTGTTTAGAGTCACTATTCATTCCATGAGTGCCAGCTTTATGAATGGGGTAACTCTAGGTTTCCAAGATGAATTTTGTGATGCATTATTTAGGGAGTTAGTGGCTCTTCATAGTGGAAGGATTGATAGGCGTTAAAGGGCCCCATATGCTTTCATCCTATCACTCATTGTTTTGTATAACATCATTGTAAAAGGGAAAAGCTATAATTAGTTTTTGCCAATCTAGTGATTTTTTTATACTACCGTATTATAGGACAATTATTAGACTTGGGTCATACTCTTTTTTGTGACATGTTGGGTTTGTTTACCAAGGAAAGAATCCTTGGAAACCCTTACCTCATCAGTTTTTTAATTCAATAGAGGGGTGTTCCCATTTCTAACATGCCTTTTCTTAAAGGAAAGTGGAGCCATAGTAAGTATGCAGAGAAGAGGATCTCCATTCATGTTGAATAAGTAGAAACCAACACTAGGCTTTAAAAGTCCTAAAATAAGAAATCTAAATCACTATCTAGGACCTTTCCTCAGTTGAGAAGGTCCAAATAAACTAGCAACCAAACAAGATCTTCATTGAATAAGCTACTTAGGTCATTTTCTCATACCTTGAGGATGATTGATAGGAATATCTCTTACCTCTATAAGAAAATGGACATAGCCAAAGTATCTCTTCCTCCTAATGGGTAGAAGTTTGAGAAGGTCACCACTCCTTCCATTTCATATAGTGAGGAGGATCTTCCTATTCCATCCAAACATTTAGTCGTAGCTAAGCCTTCTTAGTTATATGATTCAAGAAATTCCTTCGATTAGGATGAGCTTGATGCACTAGTGGCTCATGTCTAGGGGGATCTTCCTAATCTCATGCAAGCTAGACCCAGTTCCCTTCATCCAGATGATGCTTCGACAACATTTGAGTAGCAGGATATGGAGAACATCTTTGAAACTACCTCTTAATGAAGAATTTTCAATACTATCACCTATTAGAGGAAAGATGGTTCATCCTCCTCTTAGTAGGCTCCATCCTATCAAGATCCACTAGCTTCATCTCAAATTTGAGTTGAGCTTCATCCATGGAAAGCTCTAGTCCAGCTATCCTCTTCAAATGATGATAGTGAGTAGCATGTCTCTAGCTCTTGTACTAGTAGTGATGATGATGAGGAGGAGATATATAGACCTTCTCATGCTATGGCTTCTTCTGGTGAGGATTTGGATGATGCAACTAAGGTTAGTGGTTAGGATGCTCAGATGATCTCTCCTTTTTGATGATGTCCAAAAAGTGGGGATAGTTTTTGGTCTATCACATCTGGATAGATATTCTTATACATGTCTATGGATATATCAACAATGTTATGTTTTAAGGACTTTTTGAATATGCTTATGTATTGTAATATTATGGAGATAGTTTTTACCTTGGGAAATCCTTTTTTATCTCTTTTGATCTCTACCTTGTACCTTGAGCTTTAGAGCCACATCCTAGTGATAACTTTGGCTACCATTAAAATTTATATGTCTTAAATTATTTTTATCATTTACTATCATTTAAATTGCATAATTACTCATCCATTTTCTTAAGTTTTGACCATCATTAAAAAGGGGAAAATTGTTGACCTCTTGGTTTGTCAAAACCTTTAGAGAAATGAAGAGCATAGTTTGTTATGGATGATGTCTCTACGAGTCATGAACAAGAACTCTACAACATAAGAACTCAAGGAAATGAAACCTACAATGGATTTTCAAAACGGAGACTTTGTAGGCAAGATGAGAGCATGGATACATATGGATGAAAATGAAGACTAAAAATCAAATAAAGATGCTCC
>MNCI01003241.1:0-28791 GCA_015680685.1 Gnetum montanum
GTTCCGGTGCTAACTCCTACGATCGCGGATTGTTGAACACAGCCAAACCTGTGGAGTTTAACATACAACACCGACCCTGGCTTTTCTCCTTTGTTCTCTGCAACTCGAATCCGAAATAAGTCTGTTACAGAAATATCAGCAAAACAGCAAGCAAGAACAGATTGATAACGTGGGCCTTTCTGGCGGTTGCTGGTGCTCATGGTTGCCAAATAAAGGGTACAACGGTTCATCATTTCCGGCTTGAATTCAAGATCCATATGGGTGCCCCACGCGGCGGAAGTTGTGCTGCCTGCAAACGAAGAAGAAACCAATGCATCCATCCGCTATTTGGCCGTGCCGTATATGTGGCCCTGGGTTATCAAATCTCCTCTGCGCGTTGTGCAAGTGTCTCTGGCAATTGCGTCGATTTAACCAGCCTGCTTAGGGCGCTGATAGAACAATCTTGTTATCATAAATTGTGCAGAAATACAAGAGTGTAATTCTGGTTTTAGGCGGAAGAAGAAAATACTGATATTTTTGTTTCTATTTTCTGGCCACCGCAGCCCCAAATTTTAAACAACAGCTGCCCTTCTCAAAACATTTTTTTTCTGCAAATTTTCTGCCCCCTTTCTTCCTGATTGTAATCTCTTTGCCACAAAAATAAATTTCAGCAAGAAACTTCGGCTTTAGGATGGGTTTATTGTATTTCCGTGACGATTTTCTGACTTGAATAAAAACCGCTACCATTACTGCGTTTTTGAGAAACAACAATGGATTTTGCTTTCATTTTTATGCAGTTTCCTGGTGAAGCTAGATGAAATTCGAAACAGAATTAGGACTTCCCAAGTATTTTATTGCTGATCATTTCTTTCTGCCCCGAATTCAAGTTAAACCCATTTGCTCTGAAATCCCCTGTTCTCTGAATGAATTTATCTTGCGATTTACTACCGTATTCACATTCAAACCCTTCAGTCTTGCACAAAGAAATCAGTCGCTTTCTTCCTGCTCGTTCCGGTGAATAATGTGAATAATAAAACTCTTGATATTTTGGCACTTTATTTTCATATCCTAATAAGGCCTCAACAAAATTTTATTTAATAAGGAATAACTCCCAAACATCTTCAACCAACATTCAAGCTATATGTTTTACTTTCAAACTCTTAAACACTGATTATTCCAATTGTAAATATGATAGTCCAACTGTTCCATGAAATGGCTAAATGTGCCAACAATCACATGTTGTTGTTCCATAGTTTCTAAGATAGCTAATCATTCATAGTTTATTATTATTTTAATAATTTATTATGGTAAACTATCTTGGTCACTTAAAATGGGGGTTCTCAAGGTGTTGGAAATCACAAATTTTTTGCTTCCACAACATAGAGCTCAACTCCAAGAGTTCATAGGTTTTTAAATGGCTAAAATCAGGTTTATTTTTTGCAAGATATCACTATTGGAAATATTTAGGCTCTTAGAATGGAAAAAAACTCCCTTATTATTTGAGTAAAATGGAAAAATTTAGCTAACACCCCACACATATTTATACTATCTTTAAGCTGTGTTGATAGCATCGACAAGGCTACGTTGAAGAAGGGTACAACTAATGTTGAGTGTTTTATTGATATTTCTTTCATATTTCCATGAATTTCAAAGTAAATAAGGGATTAAATGAAAATCATAGGAAGGATATAAACATGAGGATAGTATGGTTAGACATGCTTTGAACATCATGAGGTTGGTAAAGCATAATCAATGTGAGTAGGAATCATGAAATAAGAGGTTCACAATAATATAAGTAAAAAATAATGATGCATTCAATCTTTGGAGTTTCTTTTCAATGATTCAAACTTGTGAAGATGATGCATAAACTAGATTTTCAAAATTTTTACAAGTGGATCATCCCCAAAGTAGGATCCAATCCTTTGTGCCCTTGTACAACCACCTCACAAAGTGTCTGTAGATACACTGAAGATTGAATGTTGATTGAGTCTATATGTTACACCCACACAACTACGACTATCAACGATTTTTCACCATAATAAACACAACCATTAGGCAAATAATTGTATACAATAATGAGGTAAATACTGGGATAAGAAGGGATTGCAAAAATTGGGACATAAGATTCTATACCATGTCCACAATTGGTCCTTCTATCAACTATGATTAATATGACCATCATATCTATCTATCTAGCTTTTAGGATATTAGGCCCTAAAAAAATATTGATAGTGAGTAAATAAAATTTAGAATACATCATAAGCTTTACATTGAGTAGACATCATTGAAAAAAATATATGAAAAGAGAAAAAATTTCCAATTTTAGAACTTTCTAATCATGTGTGATATACTCTTATAACTAATACTTTAAAAAATAAGTGAAAAAAATTAATTATTAGTAGGGAGGAAGGTTCCATTCTTAACAAAATTTATATCACTTTTCAACATCCATATTTGAACTTAAAATAGAAAATAGACTCAAGATAGAGAGGTGTGGCTTGATACCAATATTTGTGTCAAAGAAAGAAAGTGGTAGCACTTGTGGAAGATCTTCATCTCATCACTTGTTATTATTTTGTCTAGATTTTAGACTAAGTTTATATTTTTATCAATGAAATCACATAACATCATTCAAAACTCATCAACATGAGAAAACAACAACCATATGAAAATACCATCATGTAAGTAAGAGAAAACAAGGAAACAATTGTTGATTAATTAATTACCTAAGCATTAATTTTTAGGAAACTTGGCCATTCGTCAGAGTGGTTTATTTAGGCATGAGTAACATGTCTTTCCAACCCCATAGCCAATGCTAATCCCATCAGAGATGTACCTTCAGGTATGGGTAACATATGTTACCAATCACATGATGAAACTAGTTCAAGAAACTTTAGAATTCCTAGAAGTAACCTACCGTCAGGTATAGGTAACATGTCTTTCCAATCACATCATGAAACTAGTTCAAGAAACTTTAGGATTCCTAGAAGTAACCTACCTTCAGGCATGAGTAACATGTCTTTCTAGGGGCATCCTAAAATAACTTTGTTTTGTAAATTACTTAATTAATAATTATGTTTTTCTTACCAAAGGGCTACTTTTAGGAATGGGTAACATGTCTTTTTAGTGACATAGTTAGGCAATACTTATTTGAAAACATGGTTTCATTAAAATTAAAACATGAGTAATGGAAGGGTGTTGGAATCCTAAAATAATTGTAATATAGATATATCCCAAAATATATAGTCTAATTAGAACTTTATTAGCATTGCCCAATAGAATTGAACCCATGACTTCGAGCTTTCAAATGAAGAGTTTTACCACTAGGCAAACACCTAATTTTTAAAGAAATTATAAGTAATGATATAAAAACATGGAGTAGTAAGATCCATAGCATAAGTGTAAAGAATCAGCAAGTCTCCTTGATGTCATGTCGTTTTTCATTCCCTCTTGGTCCTTCCCCCTTTTTTCAAAGCATAACAATCATGAGTTAAGTTTAGTTTTGATATATGAAGAACCATATTACTTTTATGATGAATATCTCTCATTCATAGAAAATAGAGGGATCAATGACATGTTCTCACTACTTTATACAATTACTATATCTAATTATATTAATAGCATAGGACATAATCCAAATAACAAAGTTGGCCTTTTAAATAAAAAGTGACATCTTTATTAACAAAAACATAGGACTTAAAACATGAAACACAAAATATAAAATGATCTAAATAAAAAAGAAGAAAACTTATAAGGAAAAAAATCCAAATAAAAAATAGATAATAAAAGAAAAATTATAAGTCATAAAACAAAAAAATTGTAAAAATGATCCTTACAAGATATTAAACTAGATTGATGTCTCACCCATGACTAAATTTGAGGATGGAGAGATGAAATATACAATGGGTTTAACCATGGGTAGAGGAGACACTGTAGTGTACTGCTATATGGAAATCCTTAAACATTTTTACTTATTATGCATTAACCAAAATTAACTTATCTAGGTAGTCAAAATCTTATATTTTCATGATGCCTAAATGGAAAGTGAAATGGATAATGTAGGGTTCTTCTCATAATATTTTAAGTTTTGTTTGTTGAGGCATGTGTGCAGGATTCTAGTAAAGGACCTTGTCTCCTAGTTAAAATTTCACTCATCAGATCTTAGCATCATATCGTTGTTTGCTATATACCTTATGTACTTCATTCATCATGAGGTCTACTTTTCTATTCTGATCTAGCACATTGAGGTTCATGAGTCATTCTTTTGTGCTAGACTGATGTTGAGGTTAAGCTCATAGGTCATGTTGAGTGTACATAACTCTACTTGGATGGAAATTTTTGTTAATTTATCATACACCAAATCATAAGGGAAGTAGCCTATAGGGATTTTCCAAATGAAGTGGTAGGTTCATAAGGCATCATTGAGTTTAATGCTCCAATCTCTCCTATATCTAGTAATGGCTTTAGTAAGGATCTATGTGATTTCCTGATTTGTTACCTCAACTTGATCATTAACTTGGGAATGATAGAGTGTTCTTAGTTTATGTTTCACCCCCAAGTTTCTCATTATATTTTTGAAAGTAGCACCTATAAAATATATTCCATTGTCAAAAATAAATGCTCTTGGTACACCAAACCATTTTGCCACTTGTTGCTGAAAAAACTTGACCACATGTGTTGATGTGCAGTTTGTTATGATTACGACCTCTACCCATTTGATACAATAGTCCATCACAACAATCATTTAGTAATTTCCATTAGACATAGGTATGATGAGACCTATGAAATAAATTTCCCATATATCAAAGAATTTCAATCATTATATCCATTATCATGGATCCTCTAGCCTGGTAATCATTCCATCATCTTGTTGACATATTTCACAAGGGTTAGTAAAGAAATGTGCATCCTTAAATATTGTTGGCCAAAAGTATCCTACTATGAGGATTTTTATGATCATTCCTCTTCCTACATAGTGATCTCCACAAGATCCTTCATGAGTATCCTAGAGAATCTTGAGTTAATCATCATCAGGTACACATCATTACACCAAACCAAATACATATATGTTATAGAGATTTTCCTCTATTTCCATGCATTTCTTAACTTAATGAAATAATTATTACTTTTTACTCCTATCTCATTTAGTAGGAACCTCATGTATAATTAGATTTAAAAGAAAGTCTACGTACCATGATTTGACTACATTAGTTATTGCCATTATTATCTTTGTAAAGAGTAATTCATCAAGAAACTAATCAAAGAATGACTTTTCATCAACCTTATTATCCCATTGTAATTGAGATAGATGATATGCTATCACATTCTCAATTTCTTTTTTTTTATCATCATAATGTTAAATTCCTACAAAATCACTAGCCATCATATGATACTGTTGGCGACTGTTTGGGACTGTCAATGTTGGGAGCCTCTACTCTCATGACCTTGGAGGGTCATGGGATCGAAGGTGTTCTTCAAACAAGTTTTAGGTGCTTGTTGGTCTTTGGCAACACCAAGGCCCAGATACCTCCAAATAGACTCAGTAGTTATGAA
This sequence comes from Gnetum montanum, assembly GCA_015680685.1. Lineage (NCBI taxonomy): Eukaryota > Viridiplantae > Streptophyta > Gnetopsida > Gnetales > Gnetaceae > Gnetum > Gnetum montanum. The sequence continues at coordinate 5,533 of MNCI01003241.1, forward strand.
ATGTACTAAATGTGAGTATGTGTTTGTTGCTGTGAATGTTGACATGATTAGGTTGTGTGTGAAATTTGTAATTGACTATCGTAAAAGAAATTCAGCTTTCTTTGTCAAATACTATGAGTTGTTGAAGGTTCCTATTTTGTCCAATCGCTTAGTCTATATAGTCTCTATAGTATGTTACTTGTAACAAATAAAATTTTACAAAAATTTTTGAGCACAATTCTACTAATCTACTTCTAATTTCTCCCAGAGAGAAAGTTCCATAAGAAAACTAGAAATAGAGAGAGATTCAATGGACTTAGAAAAAGAAAAGAAAAGAAAGTATACTTGTATGAAAACTCAAATATTTAAGCAAGATAAATTAACATGAAAAAAAACTCTGTAATAAAGCTACTCCAATTCAATCTAACTACAAATTGTCCAAATCCTCTGAGCTTAACAAGAAATTTTGTAAAGACAATCTTATTATACTACTAAAAATGTTGCATCAATGACAAAGTACGAGTCTCTATTTTGGCTAGTTAATAGTTGTCAAGAATTTCATTCAACATAAGGTTCAAAAAATTTGATAATTTTAGGATTGAAATACTAAGGCAATACACTTTAAAATAATGAAGCTATTTTAGTCGTCTTAAAATACCAAGGATTTTCCTAGATCCTCTATGCTTAAAATAGGCAATTTCGTTAAGACATTACTATTGAATTACTCTTGAGGATTTTCAAAAAACATAAGCTCTTCTATGGCTAATTTTAATAGGAGTCTAATATTGTGCAAAAATAGAGCTATAAAAGTAACCTAGAGAAAATCCCAAAATTAAATGTCGAGCATGAGACTACCTAAACTATTAGCTAAACAACTAAAAAAATGTGAAGAAATGAACTCATAGGATTATAACAAAGAAGATGAATTGATGCCTTTAGCAAGCCATGCTTTTACAATCTTCAATATTCTTCAAAGTTGCTTGCCTCCAATTCCCCCTTTTTCATTCTATCCTTGAAGGCCCTTTTATAGTAACCATAGGGTAGTTACATTAATCATTAGAAGTTAAGGGTATTAGAAATATCTAGTAGCATTAATTTATAACCACCTTAGAAGTTATAACTTCCATAGGAGGTTATTAGAAATTTGAGCTATGGTTTCCAAGTGTTTTATTGGCAACAAATATCATGGAGATAACCATAGGAAGTTACAAGAATTTGAGAAATACATGCCATAGTTGGTAAGTGTCCTATGAGTAATTATAACTTTACAAATATCAAGAAATATAGTTGTAACTTCCATAAGGAATAATAAGTTTTTGAAGAAATCCTCAGAAAATAAAGTTTTAAATGTTAAATGTTTACAAATTCTTTGTAAAAATCTCCTTTCAACATTAAAAAAAACCATGTATGTAGTAATGTGTATAATATTTATAAAAATAAGATTATGTGGCCTTAGGGCTTTGTGTATTGCCATGTTAGTGTTGATGTGTAACCCTGTAAAGGTTTACAATCCTCATGTCTTTCATGCCAGAAGCTACATGTTCTTGGTTCTATGTTGTAGCACTGTCATTAGCCACTACCTGTCTGCCTTTGCTGCCCATTTTGTTATGCACTCTCTTAGATCTTGAGTTGTTTGAGTCTCATGGCCATGCCTCTATCAATCATTGTAGATTTTTCATCTAGATGTGTGCTAGCAGCGATGGAGAAGAATTCATGCTACTCTTGCTTGGTTTCCCATTGGTGGATGAGCTATTTCCACGACACCATTGGTTTGCTCCTACCATTTCCATGATTACCTTCTTTGTTGCATCTCAACAACAAACTATGTGTTTTCCTATCAAATCTTAAGGATGAAAAAAAATAATGGAACTTCGCTAGGCCCATAGAACTACTCCTACTACCATTATGAAGTTGCAACAAGGGTTTTGATGATGTTAGTACTCTGATACCTTGTTATTACTTGTCATTTTGTTTCTTCCTCGTGTGATTTGAAGTCACAGTTTGACAAGGAATTTGGGAGCACAAATAGAGTGTGGGGACATCCATGGTGTTTTTGTTTTATTTTATTTCTAGATTAGGAGCTTCCTTTATAACTTCAAAGTACAAAAAATATTTTTTGTGGTTTTTATGTTTGTTGTAGACGCTTTGCACAACAAAGATTATGGTTTCAACCTTGTTCAATCAGAGACATTTTTCATGATGCTTGCTGGCTTAGGACCTACCCATAAGAACTTGATTTAGACAAGAATGGCAGGTGCATAATGTAAACATCTAGCAGAAACCCTAGAATTTTAGAATCAAATTTGATGAACACATTAACAATATGTGTTGTTATTAGATGTGGTGGTCAGGTTCCAAATTCTTATTGTATGCAATAATACTATGAATTTTTCTTCTTTGTTTCTCCCTTTGAATGAAATTGATAACTGTGAAAATCCAACATTGTAACTTTGATTTTTTATTTTCAAAATTTAGGCATTTTGCTACACAGTTTTATTTTATATTAGATAACTTCCAGTTAGATTTCATGGATGCATTTGATAGCATCACCATAGATATTCACATCAAAATATTATGTAAAATATGCCTATTATTGCAAATTTTCAATGAAATAAACTTTATGTTTTTCAGCATCTAACTTGCATATTGTAACCTATATATGAGTTCCACTTCCATAGGTTATGCCCCTTGGCTTTCTCATTGCATTACTACACAATTTTTTCTCTTAATCTCTACCTTTAATTTCTTAGCATGATAACCAAATTTTTGCATCCAAATACTTTTGTGCTATGATAATCTCCATGATACTCACAACTATATATACACCAATTTATAAAGTGTACACCAAATTGAGAGGAACTAGTAATCCAACCAAGTATATATTTCACTCTTTCCATTAGCCTTATCCAAAATATACTCATTCCACTTATGTAATGATTAATTGGTCTCATGATTTCATCATCTTTGAATTTAAAGAAACCTATGTATCCAACTTAATAAAATTATTCCAATGTGCTAGAATAATTTTAAAAACACAAGATGTCTATTACAATCTACTCCATCATATGGTATGAATGTGCTAACAGATACAAGGGCTAATTGTTGGTTGTTCATGGGAAAGCATATTGTATTATGATTAGTGTGCACAAAGACTAGATATGCAAATATATAATACCTAAATTTCAATAAGGCATACACCATAGTTATCATCTCTTTTTTCATTGTGGTGTAATTCAACTATGCACCTGCAATACTCTTGCTTATGCAATGTATATAGTATGGATGTTTTTTTATCATTCAATTATGTAAGCACTACTTGCAAAGAAAAATTAAATGTATTCATCATAATATGAAATGGTCTGAACTAGTCAAGTGATTGTATATGATGAGCGATGAGTATACCCTACACCCAACCATATGAATTATAAGTGTTCATGCATAATTTGGTCAAATTCTATAGAGCTTAAGTTCCTAAGTACATTGGTTCTAGGAAGTAAAATCTAATCATGATAATCGTTGTCTTCCAAAGTACACTTGTAAAGCTTAGTTTTATGGTTAAGTGTAATTAGGGCACATGATTTTTATTATTTTATATTTTATTCACCTACGATTGATAATAAGTTAAAACTCAATTTATTAACCAATTCAACGAATTTGATTACTAATTAATAACTAACTATCCTAACATAAGCATTTGGTCCCACTTTTTGTACACATCCTGAATGCATACAACACTACTGGGTTACCAAGCATTAAGTGCTACTGGGATTACCAAGTGTTGTATGTTATGCTCAAAGTAGTTATACTTATGTGTTTAATCTATTTAACTTAATTAGTTAATTAATTAAAGTCTTACTTATCTTAATTAATTACATAATTAATGAAAATGGTAAATGTAGAAATAAATCATTAATCTATTCCAAATGTTGCAAGGTTTGATAAAAAAACTCATCTTTATTACTGTTCACACTAATGTGCTTAGGTACATTAGTGCTCGAATAAATATTCATACACTTTCTAACTCTTGTTGCGGGCACTCAAAAAATATTCTAACTCTCAAATGAACAAACTGCAAGAACTTTGCTAAGCTATTAAAAACTTCCTCCCTTTACACGATGAGTGTGCTATATTTATAGACTTTATTGTGGAGTTGTGTCAATGGGTCCTCATAAACATAGCAAATGCTATGTCGACGTGGCCTCATCGATGAGGCAACAGCATGTCGATGGGGACCCATCGATGAGGCCACATCAATAGGGGTCCATTGATGTACACTTTGACACTTCATTATATCCCTATGACTGAATGAAAACTTGTCCTCAAGTTCATTTACAAAATTGGGAAGGTATGGGATTATTGATTGACATTTGACACAACAAATCAACAAAACAAAATTGAGTTACCAGGTGTATAGATTGACATTATTACAAAATTTATGGTGTTTATAACACAAAATTGAACACCATGATATGAATACTTAAATTAGATAGCACATCCTTTGATGGTGTGAAGATGGTTGAGAAGATCAAATAGTCCTGAGTGATGGAGATTCCTAAGGTTCCAAAGGATCTTCACTAGCTTTGGATGTAGGCAGTGGTTGTCTTGCTGCAACTACTACCTCTAGTGAAAGGTGAAAGGCATCTAGTAATTCCTTCATCTTCTCCTTCTCACTTTAGGGATCATTCATAGTCCACATGACATCATCAATATGGGATGGAATGGGGATATTCCACAGATAGGGAATTAATGGGAACAACTCCTTGAAATTTATGAATTAGGTAGTGAATTCTTTGCGTTTGACATTGAACATCCTGACTACATTTTGTAGCTTATGGTAGTCATTCATTCTTTTGGCCATGATCTTGATAATGGATCTTTGATCAGTATATTTACCCTTGAGAACCTTGAGTTTAGCATTTGCCAATGTAATCTTTTCCTTGGTGTCCTTATGGTGGTTGAACATGGCCTCATATAATAAGTATGAGCTAACCACCTACTTTTCTAGTTCTGATTGCAATTTCTTGGTAGTTAACATAGCGAAGTTTGCGTATTATAGGTTGGCAAGCTTCATGTATTTGGTCATATCCTCTATTTACAACTATTTTAGATAAATTTCTACTTTATTGTATTGATTAATCCCATCAATGATGGGCTACCATAATTTATGTCCTTGTTGGAGTTACTGGAGTGTCTCATTCATCTTTGCCTTTGCCACTTGAATGTGTTTCTCATTTATTTCCTTTTGTAGGTTGACCTGATCTCTGTAGTGATTTTTAACTTTCTCAAATTTGAAAGCCTTTAATTTCTAGGTGGCTACTTCTATTATAGTCTTTTGGTGAACGACATGCACCTTCTCCATGAAGAGGTTTCTATTCTTGGCTGCTAGTATCCTTAAGTCTATATTTTCTTTGGCTAGTTTCTCCTATTGTTGATGGATAAAATCACTCAATTGTTGTTTATGTGCATCAACATTTTGCAAGTGACGATTTTTTGTGGCCAGTTGAACATTCTCTTGCTGGGTTAGATTCAAGTCCTTCTAAATTTTATGCTCAGTGGCCTCTACTAAGGATTGGTAGAACACTGCCATCTCCATCGCACCATCAACCCCTTTCAACTTGGTGTGAAGCCATTCAAGAGCTTCATCTCTTGTTAATGCTGATTTGAGAAGCATAGGATTGAAAATTTGGGCTTTTAGTTTAGCAACTTCCTTAGCTAAGTGTTCATTAAGCTCCTTGGCTATTTTGAATTGCCCTTCCAAAATAATATTCTTGCCCCTTCCCTTTAGCAGCTTTGACTAGGTTGTAGTTATAGTATTCAAAAGATCAAAGACATCCAAAAGTGATTGCCCAATTCCTATTAGTTGGTTTAGTAGTTGTTCATGATGTGTTTCACTTAGTCTACCACTCATGGTCCCTGTGAACATTTGCACATCTTTAAGTGTAGTGACATCTAACACAAATGCTGTAAGTGCATTGAGTGTCTCAGCAATTCTATCAGCAAGCACCTCTATTGCTATTTATTGCCCTTGGTGCTATATCACAAGTACTATTGCCCCCTCACCCTTCTCCATGCATACCAGAAAGGTCATAGTATTCCTAGAAATATTTGGGAATTGCTACTATTCTTAAAGAGATACTGTTACCTCTCTAGTGCTAGGATTGAACCCCATGGATGAATACATTTGTTGGGTAGAGAAAATGGATCCACCTCCCTCCATATATCTAACTATTTGGGCCACCTCATTCAGGTGACTCATCGCGGGCTAGTACATAAATGGGTCTCCACCACTCGTGCCTACTTGTTTCTCTTTCTCACTCAAGAGCCATTCTCAGAACTTACACAACCATTGGGATGTTGTAGTGATGTCTAGCACTATTCTCTAAGTGGTAGGTAAAGGTTATGGTTGCTACTCCTCTTCTTGGATTGTTGTTGCAGGGGTTTTATCCTTCATCATCTTTGCTCAATTAGAAGTCAAAGCGCATTGGACAACATCATTAGTATAGCAGGCTATTCCTCTCCTTTGACATAGTTTTCTAATGAGGCATGGGAAGTGTAGTGCCTTCCTTCCAAGTTCATTCTTCTTGAATTGCTTCTCTATCTCTAGATAGATTAGTTATGGAAGGTTCATCAGGAATCTTCCACTCAGAGTGGCACATGCACAGAAGAAAAGGAAGTGATCTTGTTGGGCCTTACCATAGGATTTAGGTGAAAGGACATAATCTTATAATAGATTTTTTCTGCCACTATAAGTGTACCATACTCCTTACAGTCAACACCATAGCACCATTGAACCCATTTCTTTTTAATGCTAGGATTCGCTTGCATTGGAATCTTAGTGAGATTCATCCTAGTTTCAGTTAATCCAAGTGCCTTTACAATGGCTTGCACCAAGTAGGACATTGAAATGTCCTTGATCTTGATCATTGAATTGGCCTGCTTGTTTCTCCAAAATAGGAATGTCTCTCTCATAAACCACTCCCCGTTGGAAGTGATAATTGATCACATGGGAGAGGTCTTTAGTTGGTCTTGTACCTCTTTAGGTGCTTGCTCTAAGAAAGAGCGAAAGTTCAACTCTTGGAACACTATTTTCTAGACCTCCCTTGGTCTAATTTGGTTTAAGAAAGCTTTTTTCAAGGTTACCTCAAGGCTTGCTTATTGATTTGGTGCCTCATCTTGGTGGGAATATTCTATTGTTGCCACTTGTTTTGGAATTTGATGAATAGACTCCACTTTGGCCTCCTCCCTAAGAGGTCCTTTAGCATGGGTTGCAATCAATTCTTCCTAGGCTTGTTCTTGGCCCCTTCCCATTCTTGGCCATTTTCCCTTGGTTTCGATTATCCTTTTTTGTGTGTGTGTTTGCCTCTTGATGCCATCTGCGGTTACAACACATCCATGGATTAGTAGATATAATGTGTAACTTAGAATATTTGGATACCTTATCTATTAATTAGTTACACTTGGCCATAGTTGAACTATGGTATATTGATTATTTTATTAATTAATTTTTTATTGTAAGTGTTACTAGAGCTTGTTGGAAGGGTTTAACTCTTGTAATTTGGTGCTTTAATGTTGATTTCTTAGTTAAACCTTTGTGGGAGTTAGAAATATGTCAATTTTTTTTGGTTAAAAATGACATGTTTGTGGACCCCATGACTAAGAGCTTACCTCCAAGAGCTATAAGGTGAAAGAATGATGTGATTCAAACAAACGGTTAGAAAGTTATGAGTTGAAGGTTTTGGGCTTTGAAAATTGCAAAAACTCCTTGGGTGTTTGAGAGCAAATGTAAAAATTTCAAAGGGGGTTGTGCATATATATAGGATTTTTGCACTATGTCAATGGGGCCATGTATACACATGGGCTCCATCGATGGGGCCCTATTTATAGGGTTCATAAATGAAATGTTCAAATTAGAATATTTCAAAAATACAAGGAATTTTTGAATGAATTTGGGATCTATGGAGTCCCAAAAAACCAAAGAATAAGGAAATCATTAAAGAGGATCTTTAAAATCTCAAAAATCCAAAAATTTAATGGAGAATGTGTGAATTGAAAAAAATACTTAAAGGAGCACGTGGTCGAATGTAGAAGATGGGTGCACAAAAGATTCTAATTGCAAAAATTCTTAAGGATAAGGTGCCTAACAAACCAAACCATATTTTTTTCATAATCATTTTTTTGTTTGTTTTTTTTCTTTCTTTTCTTCTTCTTATTTTTATTGGATGGGAACCACACCATGCAAAGACTTATTTAATTTCTTGTTTATGGTGAACATGGAATGATAAGAAATCCATGAAAACACTCATGCATCCAAGTAGAAGAGTACAAAGTGTATTGAATCCCCTTGAAGTCACATCCTTTACAAACCTTTAAATCCTTCCCAAATTCTGGAAACCACCAAGGTCACAAATTTATTAAAGGTTTATTTAATGAAAGGGACCTCATATTCCCAAAATGAGGAAAATCATAGATTTTTGTGGATGAGTGGATGTCGTCGACTCATTTCCTATTCCATGAAAAAGAAACCATGTCTTAGTTATCTGTACAAAAATTCAAAAAATAGAAACTAGACATGAGCAAACAAAAATATTAAGCACAAACCACCATTAATAATAGCTACAACACCATTATGTCCTATTGGCACAAAGCACATTTATTAAAAAAAATTAGAACATCACACTGAAATAAAGTAAATATGTAAGAAAGTGTAAAAAATTCAAGAAAAATTTAAATGTATTAATGATGGTGTAAAATAAAAAATGGTGTAAAATAGGAAAAAGTTTTAAAATTAAAAAGGTGTAAAATAAATAATTTGCAAAAACTAAAATGTGTAAAATAAAAAATAGAAAAACATAGGAGCCACGTATATGATTAGCATGGATGGCCATCTCCCCCACAACTGAGTTGGAAGGAGGAGATTTGAAAAATTAAACATGGTTGTCCATCTATTAAGGTATTTGTTGCATTGGCTTGCTTAGGCTCATGGAAAGGCTTTACCTATTGGATGTTGATGAGTGGTCAAGTACCCCTACACTCAACCATATGAATCACTAAGTGTTTGTGAGTGACCTGGTTGAATTCTGTGGACTCTATGTCTTCCATTATACTAATCTCTCGGAAGTGAACTTGCCTTAATAGGCAGTCATTATCTTCCCAACACTTATGATGTACAAAGATATGGTTAAGTGTAGTCGAGGCATATGATTTTTATTATTTTATGTTTTATGTTCCTGGTGCTTAAAAAAAAGAAAAATGAAGTAATTTAAGGGCTAATTTAATTTAACTAATTAATTAATCCCTCACTAATCCTAACATAAGTATTTAGTTCCACTTTTCGTACACATCCTGAACACATAAAACACTGCTAGGTTACCAAATGTTAAGCATTTTTAGGATTACCAAGTGTCATGCACATGCTCAAAGTGGTTGTACTTATGTGCTTACTTAATTTCTATTTAATTTAGCTAGCTTAGTTTAGATTAATTATCTTAATTACTTGAAATAATTAAGTAAAATTGCATATAACATTAAATACATGAATAAAATATTCAATCTAGCCAAAGTGATGCATTGTTTATTAGAAAGCTCATCTTTATTGCTGCACACACTACCATGATCAGGTACAACAATGCTCAAATAAAGATCTGTACACTTAATGACTCCTGCTACAGGCACTTGGGAAATATTCTAACTCTGGGAAAAAGAAATTGCAATAGCTTTACTACTCTATGATAAGACCTATTACCTAAACATGGTGGAAGAGCACGCATTTATAGGCAAAAATTGACACTACATTGACAAGGCCATGTCAACACATCAAATCATGCGTCAATAAGGCTTAGTCAATGAGGTTGAGTTAATGGGGCCTAGTTGATAGGGCATGGTTAACATAGCCAATTCATGATTCATCATACCCCCATGATTAAATGAAATCTCATTTCTAAGTTCTTTACAAATTTGGGAAAGTATGGAATTATTGATTGATGATGGACATATGAAAACATAGACAAACATAATCAACACAAAGTGCCCAAGTGTATGGATATACAATCATCACATTTTTGGTATTCAAGACTACAAAATTGAATATTATGATAGAATTTAACAAACACATTCTCCTTTGATGGCGTGAAGACAATGGAAAAATTTAAATGGTCCCAAGTAGTGGTGGCTCTTAAGGTTCTTAGGGACCTTCTCTTGCTTTAGGTGCACTTAGTTGTTGAGGTTGTTATGGTTATCCTGCTACAACTGCAATGTCTAATGGAAGATAGAAAGCATTCAAAAATGCCTTTATCTTCTCCTCCTTACTCTTGGGATCATGCATGGTCCATGCAACTTTGCCAATGTGGATCAGAATGGGCACATCCTAAGGATAGGGCATTGTTAGAAATAGTTCCTTAACATTGATAAACCAAGTAGCAAATTGTTTACATTCAATGTTGAACACTCTAATTGCATTTTTCAATTTCTAGAAGGCCCTTCTAGCCAAGTTCTCAATAATTGATCTTTGATCAATGAATCTTGCTCTGAGAACTTCAAGTTTAGCTTTTGTAGTCTCAATATTTTGATTGGTCTCATCGTGGTGCTTGAACTCTACCTCGTATAGCAAGTATGAGTTGTTCACCTACTTTTCTAATTTTGACTATGGTTGTCCAATAGTTAGCATTGCTAGGTTTATGTATCAAATATTGGTGAGCTCCATGTATTCAGTCATCTCTTCTATCTGCAAATCCTTCATGCAGATCTCTACCTTATTGTAGGCATCTATCCCATCAATGATAGGTTGCCACACTTCTCTTCCTTGCTAGAGTTGCTAGAGGACCTCATTGACTTTTGCCTTAGCCATTTGGATATGTTTCTTGTTAACTTCTTTTTGTAGGCTGACCTGATCTTTGTAATGATCTTTGACTCTCTCAAATTTGAGATCTTATTTATTCTAGGAAAAAATTTTGATTGCATATTTATGGCTTAAGACACGAACTTCCTCCATGGAGAGATTTCTATTCTCTGCTACTAATCTCCTATGCTTAGTGTTTATCCTAGCTAGCTACTTGTGTTATTGATGGATAAATTCTTGCAATTTTTGTTTTTGTGCATCAACATTTCATAGGTGGTGATTTTGTATAGTTAGCACCTCATTCTCTTAGCACATTTGGACCAAGTTCCTTTGAATGGAGTAAGTTTTTTCCTTGACCACAAACTGGTCAAAGATGACCATCACCATTCCCACCTTAACCTATTTAAGCCTATCCTTAAGTTGTTAAAAAGCTTCATCTCTGGTTAATGTACAGTTGAGAAGTGTAGGATCAACAAAATGGGCCCTTAGCTTGGAAGCCTCTATAGCTAAGTGTTGGTTTTGTGCTTGAGCTATTTTGAGTTACCCCTCTAGAATTATGCACTTGCCCTTTTCTTCAAGAAACTCTAACTAGGTTTCCATGATGTTATCTAAAAAATCAAAGATATTCGACACTAGTTGCCTGGTTCCCACTAGTTGATTAGGAAATTCTTCATGTTGGATTGCACTCAATTTTTTGCTAACAGTCCCTATAGATGTTTTTGTGGTTATGATTGCAAAAAAATCTGGTATAGGCATTGTAGGTAAGTTCAAAGCCTTTGCAATTTTTTTAGACACCACTTTTGCTATATTCTCTTGCCCTTGGTGTTGCATTATCAAGACAGTTACCCCTTCACCCTCCTCCAAGCACATTGAAAAAGTAGTAGCATTCCAAGAGATTTCTGGAAATTGCAATTGTTGCAAGATAGACACTGCCACCTCTTGGACACTAAGATTCAACCTTGAGGGCAGCTATATTCTTTGGGTTGAGAATATTGGTCCACCACACTCCATCTATATTATTGTTTAAGCCACATCATTAAGATGCTTCATTGTAGGTTAGTACATAGATGGGTCCTCACCACTAGTCCCTACTCACTACTGCCACTCATGCAAGAGCTATTTTTGGATTTTGTGCAAGTGCTCAATGGCTATGCAAGCCTTTGACATTGTTTCTTGAGTGGGCATTGGAGGTGACTGCTCCTCTTCTTTTGATATGGTAGGGGTCTTGTCCTTCATCATCTTAGATAAAGAGGCAATGGGAGTGTGCTTAAGTATGTCATTGGCATAGTGGACTATCTCTACCCTCTTGCAGAGTTTTTTGATTAGGCATGGAAATGGTATAATTTTCCTTCCATGTTCATTCTCCTTGAACACTTCTCTATCTCCACATAGATTAGCTATGGAAGGTTAAAGAGGAATTTCCTTCTTAAAGTGGCAAAGGCACAAGTGGAGAAGGCTATTACCTTGCTGGGCCTCATCATTGGATTGAGGTGATAGGGTGCTATATTGAAGTATATTCACTTCACTAGTGTGAGTATACCAAACTCCTTATAGTCAACTTTCATAACACCGTTGAGTCCACTCCCTTTTGCCTCAGGATTTTCTTACATTAAAAGTTCTACAAAATGAATGCCAGAATCAAGTAGACCAAGAGCTTGCACAATTGCTTTTGAAAAATAAGACACCTAAATGTACTTGATCCTCATAGTGGCTCCTACCTTTTTGTTATTCTAGAAGAGATATGTCTCTCCCATGTACCACTCCCCACTAGAAGTGATGATCGGCCACATGGGAGAGCCTTCTAGCTGTGTCTTGAATTTTGGTGGAACATTTTCCAAAAATGGTCTAAATTTTAGTTCTTGAAGAACTAAGCATTGGACATTGCGAGGCTTAATCATGTCTAAGCAAGCTTGTGTCAGTGTGATCTCAATTCTTGGTATGAGCCCTAATGCCTCTCCTCTTTGGGATTTTTCTATAGTAACCTTTTCTTATACAATCTATCAAACAGATACCACTTCAAGCTCCTCTTGAAGAGGTCCTATTACATGAGTGTTTGTTGCCTACTCCTAAGCTTGTTCTTGCTATTCCCTTCTTGTTCTGGGTCATTCATCCCTTAGCTATGATGCTTCTCCTTGATGTGGGCATTTTGGTCTAGGTGTCATTTGTAATCACAACATGACCCAAGATTAGTGCTTAATGTGTAACTTTTAAAGCATTGGGGATACCTTATCTCTTGAGGTAGTTACACTTGGCTAAGTTGTGATCATGGTTGATTTAATCATTTTAATTATTATTTTAGTATTAATAATTAATTTATATTTATCAAAGTTTGTTGGAAAGGTTAAACTCTCAAAAATTGATGGTTTAATGTTATTTTACTCATTAACCCTTTGGGGAAGTTAGAAAAATTCCAACAAAATTTCATAAGAAACCATAAGGTTTGTGGCCCTCATGATTAAGAGCTTACCTTTGGTAGCTATAAAATCAAAGAACGGAGTGATTTGAACAAATTGTGTGAGAGTTATGGGCTTTGGAAGGTGTTGGGCTCTAAACGATTGCAAAGAATCCCCTCTTGTGTTGAAGCAAATGAAAATTTTTTTAAACGTTTTGGATAGTATTTATAGAATTCTTAGGTTGTGTCGATGGGGCTTAGTTGACAAGGTTGAGTCGACATGGTCGATTGCATTGACTAGGCCTAGTCGACATAGTTGTTGACCACCATTGACATGTCAAAAATTAAAAAAAATAAGGAGGCTTTAAATGAAATTGGTGTTAAATGGAAGCCGAAAAAGCCAAGAACATGATGAAAAAATTAGAAGAGGATGTTGAAGTTTAGAAAACTAAGAAATACTTAGAGAATGAGATTTCATGAACAAGAATGCATTAAGGAACACATAGTTGGATGAACAATGGGGTGCATGAAGGGTTTTGATTGTAGCACTATCTAAAGGTAAGGAGTTTAACGATCCAAATCACAAGATATGCAAGTGGGTCCTCCCCATAGCAACACATGCCATTTTACCCTTGCATAATCTCAAAAAAGGAGTTCGTGGGCTCCATAGTTGATTAATGGTTATAAAAAGCTAAGAACCATACTAGAATAATCTATTCAAGAATTTTAACACATCAAACTAAGACATTGGATAAAAACATGGACAGTTAAGAGTGAGGTGAGTTATGGAGAGCATGGATGGATGAGATGGAGAATGGAATGGAAGTCCCAATCATGGTCACATGAGATGCCTTGTGGAATTTGTGGTTAAATGACCTGATAAGATCCAACCTTACTCCAAACCAAAACCAACCAATTTCAATGAATTTTCATTGCTAATCTAGGACAGGTCCACCTCCTCAAGACACAAGAATGCTTCCATGGATAACCAACACTCCTTATTAAAGAAGAAAAGAGAAGTAGGAAGTGAGAAAGAGCCTTAGTTAGAGGGGAACTTCAGTCATGGATGCATATCTTTCTAGTCCAATAACTAGTGTTTGTAGCCTTTTTATTTTATCTAAGGAGTATGCTTTGAATTCCCATCATGTTTTTTTTTTAAAAAAATTTTGTGATGGAAACCACACCATGCAAAGACATATTCAACTTCCTGTTATTAGTCAACACAAATGGTAAGAAGTCCACGAAAACACACATGTACTCAAGGAAGTAGAGAGGCACAAAGAGTAGAGAATCCATTTGAAGTCACATCCTTTCCAAATCTTTGAATCATTCCCAAGCCTAGAAACTACTAAGGTCACCAATTTGTTAAAGTTTAATTATTAATGAAAAAGGGACATCATATTTCCAAAACTAGAAAAACTATAGAGTTTGTGGATGGGTGGATGATGTGGACTCATTGCATATTCCATGAAAAAGAAATAATGTCTTAGTTATCAGTCATCAAAATTTAAAAATAGAAATCAAACATTATCAATCAAAAGCATTAAGCACAAACCACCATTAGTAACTAGCAATAGCACTAGTACATCCTATTGGAAATATAGCATTTTATTAGCAAAAAATAATGAAAAATTAACACCAAAATAAAGGAAAAATATACAAATAATTAAAAAATATTTTAAGAAATCTAAAATGTACTAACAATGTTGTAAAACAAAAATTGTAAAAATAACAAAGTGCAAAACAAAAATATGTAAAAACAAAAAGATGAAAATTGAGAAGCTATTTATAATGGTTAGCATGGAGGGTCATCTCTTCGATAACTAAGTTGGAAGGATGAGATTCAAAAAAATTTGCATGGTTGTCCATTTGATGAGGTGTTGCTTCCATAGACTTGCATAGGTTCATCAAAAAGTTTTACTTCTTGTGTGTTAACTAGTTGCTTTTTGTTTAGGATCTTAGGTTTGTAGATCAACATGGCCCCAAAAGGGAAGGTTTTGTAGATAACATAAGGCCTCTCCCACAACATTTGGAACTTATTTTGTTGAGGTACATGTGTGGGGTTCTAGTAGAGAACCTTATCTCTTGGTTGAAATTTTAGTTTTTGTATCCTAAGGTCATCTTGCTTTTTGTTGAATGCCCTATGCACTTCATTCCAAGATATGGCCACCAATTTATTTTTGTCTAGCACATTTAAGTTGATCAATCTTTCTTTTTATGCAAGGCTTAGATCAAGGTCTAGGTCATAGGCTGTTGAGAGTGTGTGGAGCTCGGATTGAATTGGAAGTGTTGGAAGTTTTCCATACACTAGCTCATAGGAAGAGTACCCTATAGGAACTTTCCATGTTGACTGATATGCCGACAGGACATCATTAATTTTTGTGCTCCAATCCTTCCTATATTTGCTAATAGTCATTATTAGGATCTTCGCGGTCTCCCTATTAGTGACTTTTGCTTGACCATTGGCTTGGGGGTGGTACAGTGTTGTTAGTTTATGTTCAATCCCCAAGCATTGCATAATCTTACAAAATATAACACCTATAAAATGGGTTCCATTATTAAAAATTAGTGTGCGTGGCATCCAAAAATTGTTCACAACATTTTGTTATACAAATCATGCAATAGTGGATGATGTACAGTTGATGACAACTACTGCTTCTACCCATTTTGTGCAGTAATCAATGGCGATGATTATATATGCTTTTCCATTTGACATGGGTGTGATGGAACCCACAAAGTTGATGCCCTAGATGTCAAAAGGTTCTAGTGGTTAAATCCACTATTGAGGATCCTCCATTCATGTGATCATCCCACCATCTCATTGACAATGTTTACAAGAGCAAACAAATTGATGGGTGTCCCTGAAGGTGATTGGCTAATAATAGCCTACCATCAGGATCTTAATGGCCATGCATCTCCTAGCATAGTGGCGCTCACAAGCACCTTTGTGAACATCTTGGAAAACATTTAGTTGATTAGCATCAGGTACATACCAATGAACCAAGCCATCAATGCACACCCTATAGAGGTGTCCATTGATTTCCAGAAAGGATTTCACCTAATGAAGAAATTTTTCTTTCTTTCTATTGTCCAAGTTTTGTGACATCTCTTGAGTGAGATGATAGGTGAGGGTGCCATGATACCATTCTAATTTCTTGTGCACTTATTCATTTATTAAGCTTGTAAAAAGAAGTTCATCAAGAAATTGGTTAGAGAGTGGGCTCTCCTCCTCTTTGTAATTCCATTGTAACCAAGACAAGTGATTGATTATCACATTCTTAGTTCCCTTTTGACCTACCATTGTAAGATCAAATTCCTATAAGATCACTGACCACTATATGACACAAAGGCTCACCATTGGCTTGTTCATAAGGAAGCAGATGGCACTGTGATCAATGTGCATAAACACTTTATATTCAAGCACATAGTACCTGAACATTTCTAGAGCATACACCACTGCCATCGGTTATTTTTTCAGTATGGGGTAATTTAGTTGTGCATCCATAATGCTTTTACTTGCACCATGTATGTAATATGGATGTTTCTTATCATCCAACTATGTAAGCATAGCTCCTAAGGAGTAGTTAGATTTATCTATCATTATATGAAATGGTATGGACTAGTCAGGTGCTTGTAGAGTTAGAGTTTCTAGAGTTTTTGCTTGAGGCTCTGAAATGTCTCTTCACATTCCTTGGTCCAAACAAAAGGATCATCCTTCTTTATTAGCTTCACTAATAATTTTGCGATCTTAGAGAAATTCTCTATGAATTACCAGTAGTAGCCAGTGTGTCCAAGGAATGACCCAACATCTTTGATGGTTTCTAGTTGATAGGTGATTCCTTACATTACCCTTATCTTTTCAAGGTTGACCTCAATCCTTGCTAATGAGATTCTATGTCCCAATACAATGTCCTCCTAGACCATCAGATGACTCTTTTTCCAATTGACTTGTAGGTTTGTTTCCACACATCTTTTAAGTACTTGCTCAAGGTAATCCAGGGCTTGCTCAAATGTAGCACCATAGGTGGAGAAGTCATCCATAAAGACTTCCACTTTGCTACCAATTTGTTACTAAAAAATGCTCAGGACTAAATGTTGGAATATTGTTGGAGCATTACATAGACCAAAAGGCATCTTTCGATATGCAAAAGTCCCCTTGGGACTCATGAATGTAGTTTTGGCCTGATCCTCTAGTGCAATCTAGATTTGGTGATAGCCACTAGAACCATCCATAAAACTGTAATAGCAATGCCTAGATATAGTGTCTAATACTTAATCCATAAATGGCAATGGAAAGTGATCTTTGAATATTGCCATATTTAATAGCTGGAAGTTGATGCAAACCCACCACTTGCCACCTTTGTTTGGCACAATTATGAGTGGGCCAATCCACTCACTATTTGCAATGGAATAGATAGACCCCACCTTGAGGGGTTGTTCAATTTCCTCTTTGATGATCTACTTTAATTTGGGATTCAATTGTCACTATGGCTACCTTTATGGCTTCATGGATGGGTTAGTGTAGATATAATGCTATCATATCTATGGATCGATTCCTGTGAGTTCAGGATATGACCAAGCAAAGGCTACTGGCCATTTGTTGACCATCCTCAAAAACATCTATTTTTGTTTAGGAGTAAGATTATCATTGATTATTACTATCTTATCATTTTTCAAGAATGCATACTCCAGGCTAGTAGGTAGAGTTTTCAACTCTAAAGGTTCTTGTTTAAAATTTTCAAGGATTTCCAACTATTCCCAATAGGTATCAACATTTGCATTATCAAAGAGTTGGTAATGGACTTACTCAAGTTTTTTCATGCCTTCAACATAGGCACATGTGATGCTCTCAATAGGTTCCATGTAAAGTGTGCTACTTTCAAGATCATTTATTAGCCACTGGGTACCCTCCTATTTTGTGGGTTTTGTGTACAGGCACTTCTGAACATTAGATTCATTTTCACATTGGCTACCTAATTTGATGGATGTGCTCTTGATAGACTAGAGTTTTTGCACATAGTTTCGCTCATTATCGTTGTATGCGATGCATGGAACTCTCTTCTTCTTGATCTTTATAAAATCATTTTATTTAAAATTTCCAAGGAGAGATTTTTGATGTCTATTTAGACATCAATAGTGCTCAATCATGCCCTTTCCATAATGTTGGGAAGTCTTCATTACAGTTATCAACCTTGATCACTAGAAAATCAACAAGATAGGACCACCCACAAAATGTAGTTACAATTTCCTCCATAAGTTCCAAAGGAATTGTGATTGATTGGTCTACCAGTTCTAGATGGATATTACATTTCTTGAGAGGTGGTAGGTTCCATGCTTTATACATGTCATGGCAAATTAGATTAACACCAGTACCTAAATCAAGAAAATCCTTGCATGGTCCATGTCCAACAATTTGGAAGTAGACTTCTAGGGTTAGATCTTTTCTTGGGAAGGTTGCCAACCTTGATCCAATCAGATACAACATGATTTAACATGACCGTGTGGATCTTAGGAGGTGTTTGGTTTGAACGATACTTGAAAGGATTTGATGCAAACGATGATGGAAAGATAGGATAACTAATTGCATATGTTTATGAGGAATTGGAAGGACTATTGGATCAGAAGAATAGTCATTTTAAGGATCTTGATTCCAAACCACTCAGTTGGAAAGTCAGCTATAAGTTAATAGCTCTAGTAGCATTACGTTGTTGTGGTTGTGGTGGAATTTCATCCTAGATAGATGGAGCAGAAGGTAATTAGGTTGAGGATGGAGGAGCATGTGCTGAAGGATGAGAAGGATGATATGGATATGGGGTTTCCCCTCTAGTAGATGGAGAATGTGTTTTGTGATACTATGGAGGGTAGTAGTAGTGCTAAAAAGAAGTGTGACTAGAATAGTTACATGGGGACATTGGTTGCTAAACATAGTACCATATGGATCTAGTTGCCTATAAGGTTACTGCTACCTTAGTGGTGGCATCCCCCATGATTATGGGTGTTGCCACTATTGGTATTGCTCATATAGTTGTGATAGAGCTCCAATTGGATAATAAGCTTATTACTATTGGTGGAACTACCTTGGATTTCCTTGAGGATAAGTTAATCTTCTAGGTGCTCATCTTCTTGCCAGTTTAGGATTCAACATGTACATCCTATATTCCTACAAGTGTGACATGATAGTCCAACATCCTTTAGGATGTTTGTATTAATAGATGTCACACCCATCATCATCATTTGACTCTATCTCTCCAACTTCTTTTAGTACTGTAGCTTTACCCTTACCCCCTTGGTAGGAACGTTTAGCTTCTTTCTATCATCTACAGTTATGAACATGACTTTGCTCTCTTGATTCTTTGATAATTTTTAGATTAGTTTGAAAATTTTCATCTACTGAATTCCACATTTTATCTACCTTGGCCAATATTTCAGACATAGATTTTTAGATTGACAAGGTCTTTCCATTCACCACATCATCAAGTGGTGACTCCACCTCACTGTTGCAAAATCAAACTTCCCTCTTTTTGATGGAAGGATCCCTATTGTATTCTTCAATAATTTCCCATTTTCTCAACTCTCCTTCTTCTTTTGCTACCTATACAATTAGCCTTTGAATTTGATGGGCTATGAGTTTTGATAGTCTGCCTTGGACATAAACCCCAAGAGTTCTTCTCGTTTTTTATCTAAGTCCATTTATGATATGGTGAAGCTATTCCTGCTAAGAATAATCATGGCCAAGGCATTAGTGTATGAGAGAAAAGTATATGCCCATGGAAACATCTAGGGGTTCATGGTTTCCTTGCTTCCATCCTTGGATCTACCTTCTCAAATTAAACACTGTGGAGTAGTTTGATATTTCTTATTGAATAACTATAGCATTGTGCTCTACTAGTGGATGGATTTTAGCTCCAAAGACTGGTACCAACTCTCTACTTCCTTGATGAGTGTTTTGGGAAATAACCTTAATTTCTGCCAATCATTTTTAATACTTGGTAAGGCACAAGCATCTTGAAAAGCTTGAAGATGTGTTTGTGGATCAAAGTTATATCTCCCTCAAATTTGAAAATATTGCTCATATCAAGTTATTTAATCCGACTATCCTTCACATGCTTGGTTGGAATTTTTATGGCCTCTACAATGTTTATCATGCTTTGAGTTGCTATCAAAGACTCATCATCATCATTATTTTTATGACTTCAATGATGTTCTCTACTACCCCTTCATTCATGGTGGGCTAGCCAATCATTATTATTGTCCCACTTTTTACCTTCTTCATGATTATTCTTTTTGCAATAGAGGAAGAAAAAGATGTTGATGAAGAGGGTGTAGAGGAAGAAGGAGTGCCACCACCATGGTATCTACCAACTCCTCTTCAATTGTCATGGCCACATTTGTCAATTTTCTTATCATCTTGATGCTTGTCCAAGCCCTTGCCATTACTTTCATTTTTATCTAAACCTAGATCATTGCTAGTGGACTGTACATTCAAGGCCACATCCACCATCTCCAATAACAAGGGGTGGAGAATCTTCATGTTAAGAACCCCTAGAGGAAGGATCCTTATTATCATTCTAGTTAAGTAGGAATAAGGGATTGGTGAATTGTTTTCCCTTCATAAACTCATGATGCTTCTCCTCGTGTTAATCTCTCCTACACTGTGTCTTAGTGGGATGGTAGTCTCGGTAGTCATAATCATGCATAATGTGCTCTTGTTGAAGATCTTGGATATCCAACCTTCTAAGAGTTTGAAGTAGCATCCCAAGCACAGATTAATTAGGAGGCATTACAATGTTGCCTTCCATATCTCGCCATTGTAGTTTGGATGAGTATACATCACCTTGCATTCTTGAGGCACTGGTGGTTTAGTATCATGATGCCTATGAGAAGAAGAAATTTTGCAATACAAATAAGATATGAATGTGCTTATGTGATTATATTTATTACAAGAATGATTTTGTCCTTAGGGTTTCTCCAATGATGTTAATGATGTTCACTAAACCTAGATAGCACATGTTTCAAACAAAAAGAAAGTCCCTAACAACAACACCAATGATGAGTGG
Organism: Gnetum montanum; assembly: GCA_015680685.1. Taxonomy (NCBI): domain Eukaryota; kingdom Viridiplantae; phylum Streptophyta; class Gnetopsida; order Gnetales; family Gnetaceae; genus Gnetum; species Gnetum montanum. The sequence goes on from MNCI01003241.1 coordinate 26,795, forward strand.
TTGAGTACCCCTATGCTCAACCATACAAATCACTAAGCATTCATGCACAATTCAATCAAATTCCATGGACTCTATGTCTTCCGGTACACTAATCTCTAGGAAGGGAACTTTCCCTAATAAGAATTTGTTGTCTTCTTGATTAAACTTGTGATGTATAAAGATGTTGTAACACCCTACCCTAGCTAGGGTAGGGTGATGCCTAGGATCAAGTAATCTTAGCATGGAAGCATGATAACTAGAACCAATAATGTATAGAATACATGATAATAAGAAAGGTTAAATGGTACAGAAATTTCCTACCACACCAAAAACTTAACATACATATCATGTTATAAAAATGCATGTCTCTACATAAAGCAAACTATACACTACTTTGCTAAATACAAAAACACATAAACCTCATCATCGTATATAGAAGAGTACAGAGAGTTTCATACATGGATATCTAGTCCACACTACTGTACATGAAAATATATAGTAACCAAGCACCGAAGGATTTCCCTTGCTCTACTTTCTCTTTCCATGTTGGTCTAGGCTCTTGTGCCTTTCACCTGTAATTAAATTAAGTTAGTACACAACTAGGTGGAAAGCCTGTACACTTCCGTTGCTAGATGGTTGACAAGTGCTACACTAGAGAAGAGGAGTAAGGTACAAGGTAACCTACAACCACTGTTAGTATTATGGATGCTCAAAACAACACATACCATATCACCCATAAAGCTAACTACTATCATACAAGCATAGACAAAGCCATGGTTTGACATCATCTATCATGCCCATGTCATCATACCTAGGATATACCATAAATATTTCATGATCCATACAATCATAATCCAAACAAAAAACCTATTCTCAACGATATGACTCACAAACCAATGCTATCACATACATAGCCCACGTGGTAGCTAGCATACCCAGACTTAATGTAGCATGTGAAATGTTGCCATGAGTACTCATAATAGCCATTGCCTGTAAATATTTTATTAATTTTTTTATTTATCCAATTGGTGCTAGGATTTGTCAACCTATGACCTACAACCACTAGCCTTCTGGAGGACTAGTGATAGGGATGAACACACCTATGCCACGAACCAGCCATAGGGACAAACACACCTACATTCTTCCACTCTTAGGATGAGGCCTGAGATAGGAGCCTCATTGATGCATCATAGTGGAGGTCAATCCATACTACCTCCAAGGTGCCTCATCATCAACTAGTCCACACCCTCATGCTAGCACCATCTACCAATGACCATCACAAGTGTCATTGTGAAAACATATACACAATCTAGTTAGCTTAAGCCAACACATGTCATAAGCACAACAGATTCAAACAAACATAACCACATAGATCCACCCCTAACAGTTACAGTCATTTCATGAAAAAAATACCATGATGTAACAGAACAACATGAAGACCTCAATATGATAAAACAATACCATATTTCTCAAAAGACATGTACTTTCATACAAATGACCACTATAATAACCTTCAAAATGAGATATGCCCAAAGAGAAAACTAATTCCATGATTATAAAGTACTTCCAAAAATGATCCCAACGATGCTAATTTTACCTAAATTGGAGTCTTGAAAGTAAAGTTATGCATGTTCAAAGTTTGATTAATAAAATAATAGTTAATAATATTTAATTGCCCCAGAAAGGATTGAAACACCCAAAAACACTCATGCCTCAATAGGCCCCAAAAATAGCATATTTCAATCATATGAGTCTCATCAACACCACATATCCTATGTGATGAGTGGCGAGGTACCCCTACACTCAACCATATGAAACGAGCATCGCACACGCGATCCGGTCGAACTCCGCAGATGGACTAGTGTGGCACCTAGATAGCTAGCCTTAGGTCGCAATTCGTTGTCTTCCCACCTAGACTAGTTTTGCATATGTCACGTATGGTTTAGTCTAGATGAGGTGTATGATGTGTTCTAATTCTAACGCTACTCCTGATGGCAGTGGAAAATAATAGTAACTAA